>JAKTTT010000087.1:0-70102 GCA_030581615.1 Alloascoidea africana | reverse complement strand
CATCCGAGATCCACACTACGGGGGGATGTTAGGTTCCGGATGTCCTTGCCTCACGGCATCCCGGTTTTAGCCGAGCCATTTCTCTATATAAACAGCCTAGTTCCTATATAGAAATGGACATCATCAAGATAAGTGTGTGATTTGTGAACGTATAGCTCCCCGAACCCTTACAGTGTATTAAGATTTCAATCTCTAGTAATTATGTTTTTAAAAAACAATTGGACAAAACTCAAACGATGTTGGAGATCATAACTTTTTGACCCAATAATAATAATAATAATAAAAATAAAAATAATAAATGAATAAAAAATAAAAAATAAGAAAGAAGATAGAATTTTGAGAAATATCCTAATTAAGAACAAAATTACAAAACCTGTCAAACCTTATTTTCGTTTTTTTGTTATGCTAGTATGGGGTAAGTAAGAAAATACTTTAATTCACAGACGTTTTCATTTCCTCACTTGTTTATCCAACAATTAAACCCCCCAACAATTGAACATTTTGTGTTTTATATTTTTCATTCAAAGGGGTTTTCGAAAATAGAAGTAATAAAAAACGGGGGGTTTTTCTCTTATTCTTATTCTTATTCTGTAACGGTTTTTTTTTTTTTTTTTTTTTCTTCAATGAATAGAATAATAAATCCTAGAAAAACGGTTTTTAAGAATTCGCGGAAATACCATCATCGGACAAACCAGATTTGAAAATGTCTTACATTTTAATAATCATCTGTGTAATTTTTTGTTTTTTTAATTTCTCAGATTTCTACAAACAAAACTGGAGATGAGAGACCAAACAATCGAAATAACAACAAAAAAAGGTGGTGGTGGGGGGACTTGCTTGATCTTATTCTTTTAAGAATACATCTCATCTCGGGATTTTTGTATAATATAGTATACGAACATAATTTATTCCCCTCAAGGACATGAAGAAACACCAATACAAAATGGTTCATAAAAAAAACACAAAGGTTTTAAAAAAAGTGGTAAAAATGCATCTGAAAAAAGAACAAGCTTTACACTTTTTGATCGTTATTGTTGTTGCCGTTTCCATTTCCATTTCCATTTGCATTTGCATTATTGGCATTTGCGTTATTTGCATTTGAATCTGCCTTGCTGCTGTTGTTAAGAATGGAATTGCCAATGTAGTTTTGACGGTTCCCAAAGTTGAAGCCCGATTGGTTTGGTTCCTGGTTGTTTGACTGAGCAGATAAGACACCCGAGCTTGATGTTATGGGGATACAAGAAGCAGAGGATGTAGCTGTGGTAATTCCAATGGAGGAGGAGGAAGTAAGATTGGACAGTAAGGGCGATTGGGAGTTAACATTTGTTGATTGGGGATTGGCACGGTTAACATTCATCATGTTTACGTAAGAGTCATCAGGGTGATGAGTCGGAGCCGGTCTACCATAATCTGCCATTTCATACTGAGGAGGCGGGATCTGAGCGGACTGTTGGTGGTACTGGGCCATTTGATGCTGCTGCTGCTGCTGCTGTTGCTGCTGTTGATGCTGATGCTGCTGATGGGCTGGGAGGTTCGTGGGAGTGGGGACAGCAGCAGCAGCAGTAGCAGCAGCGGGCTGAGAGGCACCCACGGTGACGACGACACCAAAGGAGGAAGGGTCTTTAGTGAAAAGCTGTTTGATCATGTCTCTACATTGGACATCTGTGAAGCGTTTGGAGGTGACTTTTGTCAACTCTGTGGCAATAAACTTCCATTTTTCCTTTTCACCTTTATCCAGTAAGGACTGTAACCCTATGGTATCTTCATAGCTCCATGCCACGGTACCACCACCCTGTTGGCCTATCAAGACCTGGTAGCGGTTGCGGGCGGCGAGGAAGTTGGGACAGTTTGCCTTTTCGGCGATCTCCACCCACGACTTGCTCTGCTTTTTCATGGTCAGAATCAACTCATCTTGCTCTTTTGTGTATTTTGACTTTTTCTTTACACGCTGGGGCTGTTGCACAATCAGTGCATTTGGATGTGGTTGAGCAGTGGCAAGGGGCGGGATGGGGAGGGCCAACTGGATAGAAGGCGTGTGGATGCTGTTTGAGTTATTCACGTTCAATGCGCTGGAGGTTTGAGGAGGGAGCGGGCGGGAGGACGATTGGGAGCCAGGGGAGCCGGAGATGGAGGAAGAGGAGGAGACTTGGGGTGCGAGGTTCATGATCGAGAGAGGAAAAGCAGTGAGAAGACGTGGATGGGGCGATCTTTTATTATAATTGGACACAGCACAGCGCCTGGGAGAAGAAGAACCGGGAGGAAGAACGATGGAGGAAAAGCAGGAGGCTGGAGGTGTAGAAGTAGAAGTAGAAGCAGCGGGAAGGGTAGAGGGGAGAGATTACAGAATCCACCGCCAGGCACGGTGAAGGAGAAGAGCAGGAGAAGACGAAGCGATGGCCAGAAAGCGTTTGTTTGGAGAGTTCGCAGGTCTAAGTTCTGAGTTCTGAGTTCTGAGCTCCAAGTTCTGAGCTTCTGTCGCTGTCGCTGTGGATTGAGACCAGCCAGAAGCCAGAAGCCGGAAGCCAGAAGCCAGGGTCTGATTGGGGTCTCTGGACCTGTGGTCTCTCGATCTCTGAACCTCTGAACCTCTGAACCTCTGGTCTCTGGTCTTTGGTCTCTGAACCTGGGGCAAACCTTAGCGGCAACCTAACCTTGTTGAAGCTCCCCGTGTGGATCACAGGCTCTGCTCTAGCGGCGATCAGAACCACTTTGGAGCAGGGCTACTCGGACTCAGACTCGGACTCGGACTCAGACTCGCCCAGAAACAAGAAGCGTACTATATAGCATGTAGCACCTCTAACTGCTAAGATAAAACTACACTAAACAGATCTGCTGGACTGTCTCAATCCCGTTCAGCACTTTCCTCTCATTTTCTCTGTTTTTGGCACAAAACGGCGCTTCCTTTTTTCTCTCTGGTGCAACACCACTCCCGGGAGTTTGGCCCCCAAGCTCCCGGACTGCTCCACCACCCAAATGACAAAAGATCCGTGCTTCCAAACATTTTTAACTAAGAAAAGGTTGATTTGAACACCAGCATCTAGAATATCCAGCTCCAAGGCTCTCCGGTCTGAACGCGTGCCATCTGTCTTCCTCTTCCTCTTCCTCTTCCTCTTCTCCTTTGATTTTCATCCATCTTGTTGTGTTTGAGCAGAAAATACACTGCGCTTTAGAAGGCTCTTTTTCTTGCCATTCACAATAACCGCTCTCTAATATTGACATGAGCGGTGGTCGGATATCATGACTTCAAGCACCGACAAAGAAGAGCCCGACTACGTACGCTATTGGCTATTTTGTATTAATTCCTTTCTCTTGTGTGGTCTAACAGCCTTGTTAACTTAGCTTGAAACGAAAAAACATAGCGGTCCCAAAATGACCGGTTTTGATATCAAAAAAAAAAACTTTGGCTCTTTAAACAAACAGACCAGGCGGTAAGTCCCATCATATCCTACTATTTAAAACATGGCCCTATGCTAATTTCTTTTAAATAGCATTTCTAAAATACCTTCCAACATGGCTGCTCAATCAATTAATACCAACCATCATCATCCACAGAAAATATCCGTGCCAATAGTCCCAATGACGGGGGAAGAATTTTATGGTGGTGGTAGTCGTCGTCGTCAGATTATTCCAGTTAAAAATTCAAAACTTTCTCAGTATCTTACAAAACGAAGGGAAGATGCAAATAAACGCTTCCTAATAATCGAAATGACTGTTGGAGGTGCAAAATATAGAGCCAAAAAACGCAATTCATCTTATGTAATTGTGACTCCGAAAACTAATGACCCTGGCGATTATGAAATTCGGACGGTTATTTCCGATAATGAACGAGATGAATTGAAAATTGCCAAAACTGAAATACAGGAAATGGTTGTTTGTTTTCAAACTAAAGAGTTTTTCATACAATTGAAAAAGCCACGCTTGATGGATGCTTTTTCTTTCAAAACGGTCTTGTACAAATTTGCAATTTTTGAAGATGATTTTTCAAACCTGGTACAAATCCTGAGATACCAATGTGGAGACTATTTCCAATATAGAAAGACTGATACTCCAGATTGGATTTTGGAAAGTCCAGATGCAATTGTCAACCCAACTGAAGAAAAAGACAAAGACCCAAAACCAATCATCCAAAGAACTTCAAAAAGACTGCTGTTGCTTGAGGAGAACCGACCTAAAACCAACACGAAACCCAAATCAAAGACGTTTCAACTCCAATTCGGAGCTCCATATATTTATCAATTTCAAGATGGGAAGACTATGCAAGTGTCAAGCGATGATATCATGAGTTTGAACGATCAAGAATACGTAAACGATACTGTAATCAACTTTTGTCTCAAGTTGATTCAAGATAAATACCAAGCAGAACCAGATATAAAAGAAACTGTGGAATCCACACATATTTTTAACACTTTTTTCTTTGAAAAATTGATGCAAAAGGATAAAGATGGGAAACGAAATTTTTATGATAATGTAAAACGATGGACAAACAAAGTTGACATATTTCAGAAAAAATATCTAATTATACCGATTCATGGGAATGCACATTGGTATTGCGCTATAGTCTATAATTTACCTCTTTTGTATACCAAGGATAATAAAGAGCATAAATCGGAAAACAATGAGGATCCTGAAAGTTCAGATACACAAATGGCAGAGAAGGTAACGGATCTGTCATTAGAAGATAAAAAAATTACAACATCTGATGATCAGGATCAGGATCAGGATCAAAATCAAAATCAAAATCAGGATCTGACTGTACTCCCCACTAAACCAGAATTACAAGAACCCATGATATTTATATTAGATTCTTTGAATCTTCCTCACAACAACATTTTGCGACCTTTGAAAGAATATATTGCCGCAGAAGGTTTGGAAAGAAAGGGAATACAAGTGGATAAGATGAGAATAAAGGGGAAAAATGTTCATGTTCCAACTCAACCCAACTATTGCGATTGTGGTATTTACATGATTCATTCTGTAGAATCATTTCTTCGAAATCCAGAATCGTTTGCAAATCTATGGACGGAGAAAACCACCAGAAAAGATACCAAAAGAGTAAATAAACAATTGGATCAATTGTTTGACCCACCAAGAATAGAAATGAAGAGGGAGATGATTAGAAATATGCTCATACAACTCAGAAAATCTCCACAGGCCTCCATTATTGAACTCCCCGAGGGGGAAGACGATGATGCTGAAGAAGATTGCGAAATCATTTATGAACCACCACCGTCTCAGGAATCAACTACGTCACAAACTACACAAAAAAATTCTCCTGAGACCCAACAGACCGAAGAATTATCCGATAATAATAATGCTGATGGTGGAAAGGAAACTGTATCCAAATATTTTAGCGATTCCGGTGTTCTTGAAACGGGTTTGGCCACAAATGACTCAACCACAGAACAGGATAAAGGATCATCCGAGGACGCGGATCCTGACGAAACACAAGACTCACAACATACGACAACTACACGAACCGAGGACAATGACAACAGTCCATCACCAATTCCAGATAGTTTACCCAATAGCCAGACCGACGATGAAGAAGAACAAGATGATGATGATGTGGATGTGGATGAAGTGGTGGGGAACAAGACAAGTGTTGAGACAGTTACAGTAGAGCTTTCTCAACAGCAGAAGGACGGCGAAACTGAAATGGATGAAGGATGCACGAAAAAGGAAACCGAATCTGAAAATGAAAATGAAAATGAAAATATGAACAGTACATCTGAGAATACTACGTGTCCTGAGTTGGAGAAAAGCCACGATTTTTCGGACGCTAGACAACGGACGAAGAAAAGAAAAAGCGTAGACCTGGAAGATGATGGGTTTGAAATTTTGAGGAAAGACCCCATCACCACGAGCACGAGCACAAGCACGAGCACGAGCACGAACACTACGAAAAGAAGCCGCAAGCGGTTTAAACACCGGCCGCCGGAATACGAGTACACGGAGACCGACTACTTGTCGACAGCGACCACGGGAGAAGATCTAGGGATCCCCGTCCACATTGTGCGGGACTGATTAACCAGTTGATTAACCAGTTGATTGATTGATTGAATGAACTGGAATATATAGCGTGCAGGGTAACTCCCATCCGATTAGACTTAGTTACATCCCTGCAATGCTTAGATGGTAGGTTTCATCTCGAGCGTTTCTTTCTTTACTATTAACCTCCTCCATGTCCAGCTTCGAGAAAATAGTGAAAGTAAGCCCTTCTCTTTCAATAGAACCTGGCCAAGATTTGGATGCCAGAGGCGGCGGCGGGCGCACTGGTACTCGATGTGAAATCTAACCTGTGGTTTTGTTCAATGTACCTAAGGGAGCAACTAAACTCAAGGTAAGAGAGAAATAGCGACCTTTTTGAGAAAGTAACACACACATATACATACCACCATTTTGTTCAAACAAAAGCTAACTGGTGAAATAGATTGCAGCTCCTAAAGCCAAATATATCGAGCCTATTCTTCTGGCCAGTTCGTATCCTGAAGATGACTCGTTTGCTGTTATCATCCAGGCCCTAAGGCTTCGGCTAACGGATCCATCGTGGTCGGTAGGTGGTGGTGTTTTAGACAAGGGTTTCCACCCATTCATTGTTTAGAAACAAAGAACTTTACTGATGCAGGTGATTTTTTTTTTTTTTTTGGTTCTAGGTTGTATTCAAATCTCTAATGGTCATTCACATTTTGATACGGGATGGAGAAGAAGATGTTACATTGCAATATTTAGATGGGGACACGCGAATGTTTGAGTGTCGGCAAATAACACAAGGTGGCTCGATTGGGTACCATCTTCATGGGTATGCCGGATATTTGAAAGAAAGAGTCAAGCAGTTTGGTAGAAATGGAGTGGATTTTACAAGATTGGATTCCAAGGCAACCAGACTTCGGGATCTTTCAGTGGATGATGGACTGTTAGAGGATGTTGATAGTATTCTATCCCAGATCAACGCTCTTTTAAGATGCAGAATAAACGATGAAGATGTTAATAACGACATCATGTTACGGACATTTAGAATGCTTGTGAGTGATCTTCTCAGTTTATACCAGGCTTTAAACGTTGGAGTTATCAATATTCTTGGCAAATATTTTGAAATGACAAAGTATAATGCAAGTAAAGCATTGGGGATTTATCGAGAGTTTATTGAAACAACAGGTGATGTTGTTTCCTATCTTCAAGTTGCGAAAAGATTGGAACATTTTACAAAAGTCCCAGTACCAAGATTAAAACATGCATCCACGGATCTGACAAAATCTCTTGAGGTTTATTTGAATGACCCCAACTTTAATGACAATAGAAGGGATTATTTGGACCAGAAAATTGGCCATCACCAACATCATAATCATAATAGTAATAATCATAATCAAAATCAAAATCAAAATCAAAATCAAAATCAGAACTCAGAACCCCAGAGGCCTGGTAAAATAGAACAAAAGGCTTCTATTTCCAATATCCAGGTTCACCAGCAACAACAACAGCAACAGCAGCAACAGCAGCTTCGCCGCAATTCGGATGCTCACAGACTGCCTCAAAGCTCCACCATCGGAACCATGCCAGGCCTGATGGGACCAGGAGCTGCCAATCCCTGGACCGCCCAGACCCAGGTCTACCAGCAAAGCCAGTCTCAAGTGCAAGCGCCGAGCGGGCTGCTGATGGTGCAAAACCCCCCGGTTTCCTTCAACGGAGCGCTCAGCGTGGGCGTGCAAATGCCCCCGATCCAGGCCCCCCAGGCTTACAATAGCACGAATCCGTTTGGGGCCCATGGAGCCCATGGAGCCCAGATGCCCATGTCTTTGACAACGACGCCGGGAAACTCCGCGGTGCTGATGGCCGGTGTCTCCAGTCAAGCACCTTCCTCCATGTCTTCCTCATATGGACTGGAGACTCAAGCAGACACGAATCCATTCGCATCGATGGTCACGGCGAACAGGGCTGCTTCCACCGGCGGAGCTGCGCCCAATAGAGTCCCCGATACGAATCCTTTTGGACCTAATTTGGTTTTGATCTCCTAGTTCACAACAACCACTACTTACTGACGCATTTAAGCATTTTACTTTTGTTCATATCGTGTTTTTTCTTTCCATATTATATATATATATAATCTTTACACACATTTTTATATATTCCTCTTGTTTTTTTCATTTTTCATTTTTTGTTCTTGTTTGGCTTTTTTCACACTGATATAAATTGAATTGAATTGAACTGGTATAATTGTTATGCTTTTGCTTTTGCGAAAAAGGACAAAGAAGAAGAGGAAGAAGGGGAATCTTATAGGAAACTGTTCCTCGCATCGACCACTACTGGTATTAATTACACCAATTGACGTTGCAATTTAATAAAACATGCTTTTTGTAGCGTTGAACAGACCCCTCATTCTTAATTTCCAATTTCCAATTTCCAATTTTCAAGTTTTGGTTTAAGCATCCTCCTGCTTTTAAACAATCCTCCAGGTTTCGTTAGGGGGCTGTTTGAGATTCAGATCGAGTGTAAATCTGCGGGAGAACAAGAAGGAGACGAAACACAAATCTTGCGATTTACACCGTCTCACAAACCCATTCCGGATCGCAGGGGCTGGAATATCGCTCCCATTCCCCAGACCTTGCCCATTTACCATTTTTCCATGTGCCATTTCCGACAGTTGGCTCGACTGTCGTTGCCCGAATGGCTTTCGCTAGTGCAAATGCAAATGCAAATGGGCGGGAAGGGGCTCTATTAAATTAAAACCTCCACACGTTCTGTCACACTTCCCTC
Source organism: Alloascoidea africana (assembly GCA_030581615.1). Classification (NCBI taxonomy): domain Eukaryota; kingdom Fungi; phylum Ascomycota; class Alloascoideomycetes; order Alloascoideales; family Alloascoideaceae; genus Alloascoidea; species Alloascoidea africana. The sequence goes on along the minus strand of JAKTTT010000087.1, from coordinate 61,351 downwards.
TTCTCTTCTCTTCACGAACTCCCTCTCTTTAACTCCACCAGCCTTTGAACAGATCGTTCTTTCCTATTGCCTCTGGTCCTTCAAAGCTAAGGCACTTGCTATTTTGCTATTGCATTCTGCTTTTTACTTCACACTTTGGTAATTTGCCAGCAGTTTTGGGGAGTCACACACACACCCTTCTTTCCAAACCGTTTCCGTTTTATACCACCACACTCGCCACCCTCCCTCCAACCAGGCAACTTCCTTTTTAAAACTTGTTCCTTTTAAAACCAGGTGTTCTTTTCTTCCTATACGTGTTCCAATCCCTTTGCTGATACACTTTTGCTTGTGGCCTTTGCGATACGCTATTCAACATAGCCCAGACTCCCTCAAAGAAAAAAAGATCTTCCTTTATAAATAGACCACCAGGCACCTTTTCCTCTGCCTTGGTTTTTTCTCCTTTCTTTCTCGCCACATTGCTCAATATCTCACCAAAATGCAGTCACATAATAACCAGAACTACAACCCCAATTCTGGTGGACGCAAACCTCCACAAAATTTGCACATTGCTCATCGTAGATCACCCTCCGACATTACAACCCTACTAAGTATGTGATTCCACTTTGTGTTCCCACTTTGTGAAGTCATGTTTATTAACACGTCAACATCTTTTAGGAGAACAGTATGATTTGCAAAGACAGCTGGAATTCGTACAAGCCCAACACCAACAGTTGCTTGCTCAGCAGCATCAATTGACTCAAACTGGTTTCCTCTTCCCGCCACCTCCCCCACAATCAAGCTTGATCCCGCAAAATACATACATCCCAAATGCTGGATCTTTTGGACAATTGCCACCTTCAAACCCTAACCATCGCAGAGTACAGTCCTCCATGTCCTCTGGCGTTGACGGGAGATCGCGTGGGGTAGACACATCCGGACTAGCTCAGGCACACGGCGGCGGTCAGGGCCATAGCCGTCGTCACTCTTTGGGCATCACTGAAGCGAAAAGAGCAGCTGCAATTGTTCAGTCTCAGAGATCGGCAAATGAAACAACGGGCAGTGGCTCAAGTTCAGGATCCACTGAGACTTCAACCCCAACCTCATTTAAATTCCCTCCTTCAGATGCAGCAGCATTATCTTCTTCGCCAGCAGCGTCTTCAAAACAGTCGGAACACACAAGGTCGCAGTCATATACCCATAGAAAGAACGAATCTTTTTCGAAAGTGGACCAGAATGAAAACGGATCAAAATACTCTGGTAAACAACATGAACAAAGGTCTTCTGGTAGCTTCCACGGCAGATCTTCCTCCAGAAATTATGATGGTAATTGGCGACAGTCGCAACCGTTTTTCCCAGGACATAGAGCAAGAGGATCCGCAAGCTCAATTTCGTCTATGCAAGCCTTTAACATGGGCGGTGGTGGTGGTGGTCAATATGGTGGCAATCAGAGAAAGCCTCTTTTCACCCCTTACCTTCCCCAGAATACTCTTCCAGCTTTAATAGCTGAAGGCAGATTGGTTGCAGGAATCTTGAGAGTCAACAAGAAGAATAGATCCGACGCATACGTCTCAACAGATGGCCTCCTTGATGCAGACATTTTCATTTGTGGATCAAAAGACCGTAATCGCGCTCTTGAAGGGGACTTGGTCGCTGTTGAGCTTTTGCACGTGGACGACGTTTGGAACTCGAAACGTGTCAAAGAGGAGAAGAAACGAAGAAAAGATGCAAGTTCTGTTGATGTTGATAGTAGGAACGATGCCAGTGGTAGACGCTTTTCCGGCTCAAACAGTTCAAATGGTCTTAAACGAAGGGGAAGTTTGAAACAGAGACCCACTCAGAAAAAGAATGACGACGTTGAGGTTGAAGGACAAAGCTTGTTGTTGGTTGAAGAAGAAGAGATAAATGATGATTATAAACCTTTATATGCTGGCCATATTGTTGCTGTTATAGATCGTATCCCGGGCCAGATCTTTAGTGGGACTTTGGGACTTTTGAGACCTTCCCAGGCCAGTAAGAGGGATCAAGATACAGATCGAAAGATGGACAGACCCAAGATCGTTTGGTTCAAACCTACGGACAAGAAAGTGCCCCTTATTGCCATACCCACAGAACAGGCACCGAAAGATTTTGTTGAGAATCATGAAAGCTATTCGGAAAAGCTTTTCATTGCCTCTATCAAGAGGTGGCCCATTACATCGTTGCATCCCTTTGGAAACCTGATTACAGAGATTGGAACTATTGATGATCACAAAACTGAGACTGTTTCTATTTTACGTGATAACAACTTTCTTTGCGACGAATACCCTAATGACGAGAGTTCAGGTTATGAAGTCTCCGAAAATAGAGCTGTTAGACCCGAAGATCTCAGCTATCTCGATTATCTTCCGGATTCCAAAGATGCAGTTGATGATTCAGATTTGAAAGGCAGGACTGATTTCACGAACGAATATGTGTTGGCATTTAGCGCTGATGGCGAATTCACTGATCATGCATTCCATGTCAGAAAGTCCTCGGCTGATAAGATTGAGCTGGGAATCCATATTGCCGATGTAACACATTATATTCAGCCCAACTCTGCTCTTGATAAAAAAGCGAAAAAGCGGTCTACTTCCGTTTTTTTGATACAACAGGCCGTCCATTTGCTTCCCCAAAAGCTTAACGAGTTGGCTTCATTTAAAGCAAAGGAGAAGAGACTGGCTTTGAGTGTTATTTTTGAAATCGACACCAAAACTTTTGAAGTGGAGGATGTTTGGATGGGAGAGAGCTTTATCAAAGCTAAAGAGACATTGTCGTATACCACTGCTGATGAGATACTACAAAATGAAACTTTGAATATAGAGGATACTGTGACACCCCTTTCACAGACCACCATTGACTATGTCAAGACATTAAGTCTTGTTGCAAGGGAATTTAAGAGACAGAGATTGGAAAACAAACAACTAGAAGATCAGCAGTTTTTGGGACTTTTGGAGCAACTGGATGACGAGAGAGTTTCTCCAACATTGAACATTTTCGAAAGCAAGCCATCACTACGAATGATTGATGAACTATTCATAAAAACAAACGCTGCAGTGGCTCAAAGACTATCTGCTACACTTGGTGCAAAAGCGTTTCTTAGAAGGCATCAGTTGCCAACATTACAAAAGGCAGAATCCTTTGCGAGAAAGGTAAAAGACCTTGGTTTCACTATTGATATGAGCACTTCTGCTACGCTTCAGAATAGCATTTTCAAAATCAAGGATATTGCAGAGCGACGAAGCGTTGAAACGCTATTAATCAAATGCATGAGCCGTGGGAAATACTATGTTGCTGGGAGGTTGGAATCGGATAGCAACAACCATTTCGTTCTCAACCTTCCTATTTACGCCCATTTTACTGCACCTATGCGGAGGTATCCAGACCATATTGTTCACAGACAACTAAAATCCATTTTGAGGAAGCAGGAATGTCCTGACGAAGTGGACGTGTTGAAGATGGCTGCGGATTATTGCAACTTTAAAAAAGATTGCGCACAGCATGCTCAACATCAATCAATACATCTGGCCCTTTCCCACACAATTAAAGAAATGTCATCAACTGCAGGACAACTGATTTGTATGGCTACGGTGATTCAAGTGTATGAATCTGCTTTTGATGTTTATATTCCTGATTTTGGAATCGAGAAACGTGTTCATGGAGATCAACTACCTTTGAAGAAAGCAGAATTTAGTAAGGATTCCCGACTTTTGGATTTATATTGGGAAAGTGGTGTTGACTCTGCTACATTTATTCCGGATGATGAAAGGGTTCCCTTGGCATACCATTCATCTATCAAGAATCGATATCGTGCCTCAAGCATTGCTTCAGCGGCAGCTCAGGATCGGGCTACATTAGAAGGGAAACTGGATATCGGCAATTTGTCGCTTGCTGATAGTACTGAGAGTAAGGATGAAAGCAGTGAGGATCAATCAAAAAGCATGCCTTCTTCTCCTGCTTTGTCTATTGAGCAGGATCCAGATCACAAGAATATCTTACCTTTCCCTAAAGTGCCGCAGAGGACTTCTTCCATGACGCACACCAAGACCGCTAGTACTTCGTCTTCCCCAGACACATCCAGCAGTCCATCAAACCCGCTTTCGTCCTATTTGGCCAATGTTATTACAAGAGTCGATGGCGAGAACCATATTCAGGAAATACGAGAATTGAATCAGGTCCCAGTATTGTTGCGGGCCGAAATTGGTATGGCTCTTCCATGTTTAACAGTTCGTGCTGTGAATCCATTCCTCTAGGAATTGCCATCAATTTGCCTCTATTTTATGTAAGCAAAACATGCTTTTTGTTTCATTTTTGCTCGCCTCCGAATGATTTTGTGAGTCTTTTTCTCCCCCCAATCTTTTATCATTGATTTACGTTTTATTATGTCATTTTTGTATTCGCGATGTTTGCTCCATGGCCCTCCCACCCCCTTTTTTTTTTATACACATTGGTTTTAAATACTTATTAGTTGCCGTTTGAGTTTGAGTTCTATTATAGATAGCAAACTTTTGAGAAACAATTATAGCTTCAATTGCAAATCAAAAACGTAAGTACTGTGCTCTAATGTAGAAAAATTACTTGAATCAAGAAGGTGGAGGAAAATGTTGGTGTTGCATAGGTGCAGTGTATGTGGGGGCGGTTATGCCAAAGAAATCAAGCAAATTTCTGGGTGAAAATTACCCATACAGTTTGCAGTTTCTTGAATATTTATACACCGTGTACTGTCACAATCCAAGATGCAGGCTCCTGTTATTTTCATGAGTAAGTTTATACTTTGATTCATTTTTTTACTGGGTTTCGCAGTGTATCAAGGGGGGGTTTTCTTGTTCATTGAGGTGATGGGAACGGAAGTGAAAAGGAACACCTGGCTACGCGTGCTTTTGGATCATGTATCGGAGTCACTTTGTTTTTTTTTGGTGGATTCCCTTGAGCAATTAAACCATGAGGATCCTGTTGTTTTCTATCTGATGAATAGATCTACTTGGTTTGCAAAAGCTGGAATGTGTTACTAATTGATTCTTCATTTTTGTTCAGACACCAATAGCGAGAGGCAATCTGGCCGTCAAGCTCAAGTGGCAAACATCACAGCAGCCAAGGCAGTGGCAGACATTATTCGAACCTGTCTTGGTCCAAAAGCAATGTTGAAGATGTTGTTGGATCCCATGGGAGGTATTGTTCTCACGAATGATGGTCATGCGATTTTGAGAGAGATTGATGTTGCTCATCCTGCGGCAAAGAGTATGATCGAGCTGAGCAGAACTCAGGACGAAGAGGTTGGTGATGGAACCACAACCGTTATCATTTTGGCTGGAGAGATTTTGGCCCAGACTTTCCCATATGTTGAGAAAAATATCCATCCAGTGGTTATTATCCAGGCATTGAAACAGGCTCTTTCCGATGCACTGGAAGCAATTCACGATGTGTCAAGGCCCGTTGATACCACAAATACAGAGGCCATGATTAAACTGATCGGTGCTTCAATCGGGACCAAATACGTTGCAAAATGGAGTCGACTAATGTGTGAGCTGGCTTTAAAAGCCGTTCAAACAGTTGCCACGGAGCATAATGGTCACAAGGAGATCGACATCAAGAGGTATGCTAGAGTTGAGAAGATACCCGGTGGCGACATTGAAGATTCTGTTGTTTTGGATGGTCTTTTACTGAATAAGGATGTTGTGCATCCCAAGATGAAGAGATATATTGAGAACCCCAGAATTGTTTTGTTAGATTGTCCTTTGGAGTATAAGAAAGGAGAATCCCAAACAAACATTGAGATTACAAAAGAGGACGATTGGAACAGAATATTAGAGATTGAAGAGGAGCAGGTCAAGCTGATGTGTGATTCTATCTTGTCCGTGAAGCCAGATTTGGTCATTACTGAAAAGGGTGTATCTGATCTTGCTCAACACTATCTACTGAAAGGTGGTGTTTCAGTATTGAGGAGAGCCAAAAAATCCGACAACAACCGTATTTCAAGAGCCACTGGTGCCACGATTGTCAATAGAGTAGAGGATCTTCAAGACAAGGATGTGGGACTCCAATGTGGTCTATTCAAAGTTGAGTTGATTGGAGATGAATACTTTTCATTCATCACTGAATGCAAAAACCCAAGAGCCTGTACAATTCTACTCCGTGGTCCAAGTAAAGACATTCTCAACGAGATTGAGCGTAATTTACAAGATGCAATGGCCGTTACCAGAAATGTCTTTTTCGAACCTCGTCTGTCTCCCGGAGGAGGTGCCACTGAAATGGCAGTGAGTGTTAGATTGGCAGAGAAAGCCAAGAGCATTGAAGGAGTGGCACAGTGGCCTTACAAAGCGGTCTCTGATGCGATGGAGGTTATCCCACGCACTTTGGTACAAAACTGTGGTGGCAACCCCATCCGTGTACTAAGCGCTCTAAGAGCCAAACATGCCGAAGGCAAATTTACATTTGGAATAGATGGTGATAACGGGAAAGTCGTGGATATGAAAGAATATGGAGTATGGGAACCAGAAGTGATCAAGTTGCAGTCAATAAAAACGGCTATTGAAAGCGCCTGTCTGTTGTTGAGGGTTGACGATATCGTTAGCGGTGTGAGAAGAGCAGAACAGTAGAGAGACTGGACATAGTTATTATTTCTTTCTCGTAATAGAAACCAATTTGCAATTGTTAAATTCACAAACATTTCAACACTTTTCAATTTTCATGCTGGATTGGTCTTGGTGTTGCCCTGGCAACGATCCTAATGTTGACATGTTTTTATCAACCACCACTATTCATTTTCTTATACTTGGTTATAGCGCGAAGCAGAAAAGAAAAAAAAATCTCAATGAGTTCAATAGTTCCGTTTAAAGAAGAATCTGAAAAGGAAAACTTACGTCCTGATAATAACCGAAGGTCACCACTCACTGCGAAAAGGCCGCCATTATCTACACCTGAAAGGTCCGATGACAAGAGTTTAACAGAGCATCATTTAGAATTTGAGCAGCAAATAAGAAATGCTGAGGAGCTTGACGACCCGCTACAGCCTTATCTTGACTACATCAAATGGCTTACGGACAATCTCAAAGATGTAGAATTGATAAACCGGTTGATTCCAGTTTTGGAACGGTGTACAGCAGAGTATCGAGACACTGAATATTACAAAAACGACCCCCGATATTTACAAGTATGGCTACAGTATGCCAAGTTTTCTGATACCCCTGGCGATATCTTTATCTATTTGGCTCGCAAACAGATAGGAAAACAGCTGGCCACTTATTATGAGCAGTATGCCAGCTATCTTGAATCAAACGATGCTGCGAAACAAGCAGATGAAGTGTTCCAAGTGGGATTATCGTTCAAAGCAAGACCTTTTGGTAGACTTCAGCGCAGTTACAAAGGGTTCTGTGAACGATTAGGGAAATCTACATCTGGTGCAACCATAGGTGTATTTAGAGATTCTGAAAATCAGCAAAGAAATCCCAAGGCAAAACTGGCAATCTACTCTGATCAGGAAAATTCACAGCAAGCTGGATCTCTTACTTCAAAAGCAAGTTCAAACCCTGATTTGGGGAAAACTGTCGTGGGTTCAAAACCAAACCGCTCTGAAAATAATGAAAATGGACAGGTTTCGATTTTTAGGGACAATGTGAGCATTTCGAAGTACAGAAATATTTTTCGTTTTTTCTAACATTCTTGGTAATAGGACAATTCACATGGTCATATCTACAAGTTGATACTCAATCCAGGGAAGAAATCAGAAAAGATTGATCTTAATTTGGATCTACTTTATCCAACTCCTGAAGAAGAATTTTGCATGGAGGAAATTTTGGCTATGTCTAGAGGTCTTTATGGATGTGCTATGCAAACGGCAAGTTCAAAGACAAATTCTCCGCTTCCAACAGAATCAAGAACAGATACTATTATTCTGCCTTTACAAGGTATGCCCAATGTATTAATAAAAGAATCAAAAATTTGACCAAAGCTAATCATGATTTTGTTTTAGATTCGCCAAGGAAACGACCAGCTTCTCCAACAATGACAATGTGTACCAGAGCAGCGACTGATGAAGTCTATGATATGTTTAACCAGCCACTACAAAAAAATGCATTTAAAGAAAGCGACAATGAAGACGATTCTGAAGAAGAAAACGAGACTTATTATGAAGATACCACAAACTTTGGAAACACATGTATTGGAAACGCTAACTCGGAGAACGAGGCAGATAAAGATAAACAAGGAATGGAAAATTTGGTCCAGGGTGCAGAGAACTTGACTGTTCAAGATCAAAATGAGAATAATGAAGAGATGAAGCACGACGAGGAAGAGGATGGAATCTCTCAGTTGGTTCCTTCTACTCCAAGGAACCCATATGCCTATCATTCGAAATTGCCGACGATGACGCCCATCGTGGAAACGACAGAACCGATATCGTTTACGCCAGCATTAAGAACGTCTATGGATAGACACAAACCCCCTAGATCAGCCACCTGTTGTAATCCAATTGACGAAACTTTCCGGAACGAGCTTCTCTCAAAAGTGAACCCTGCATTATCCAGTTACAATGGATACTACAGATACGACCATAAATTCGAAATGATCGAATCTTTGAAACAACAGATAAGGCCTGGACAAGCAAGAAAAGATCATAGCGAAAAGATGCCAATTATAGAATTTTCAAAGGATTCAGATATGTACTGTGTCCGATCTCTACTTGGTCAAGGAGGATATGCCTCGGCGTATCTCTGTGAATCGAGCAAAGGCGAGTTTAGAGCTTTGAAAGCAGAAACACCTTCAAGTTCCTGGGAATTCTATGTGATTTCTCAAGTTCAAAACCGACTGGCCACGCGTGGTTACAGCGAAAGCCTGTTGAAATCGATAGTTGGCATGGAATCAGTTCATCTGTTTCAAGATGAAAGCTACTTGGTTGTTGAATATCTCGACCAAGGAACGATTTTAGATTTTGTGAATGCGTTTAGAACAAGCCCAGTATCAGGAGTTGAAGAAATTGTAGTTGTTTTCATCACAATCGAGCTGTTACGAGTGGTTGAAGCCTTACACGAAATCGGAATAATGCACGGAGACTTGAAACCAGACAACTGTATGTTGAGGTTTGAAGCAATGGATGATCGCAATTGGGACTCCATGTACGAACGCGATGGTAGTAACGGCTGGTCTAGGAAAGGAATAAAACTGATTGATTTTGGAAGAGCAATTGACATGACACTGGTGCCTCCAGAAGTTGAATTCATCAGCGATTGGGAAACTGATCAACAGGATTGTCCTGAAATGAGAGATGGAAGACCATGGACTTATCAAGCAGATTACTATGGACTGGCTAATATCATTCACACGCTTTTGTTTGGAAAGTTTATTGAAACTGTTCCACAGGGGAACAACAGATACAAGCTTACCCAACCATTCAAGCGATATTGGCAACAAGAAATATGGGCTTCATTATTTGAAGATTTGATAAACTCATCGCAAAAGGGAAGACTACCTATGAACAACGTTCTTAGAGAAAACAGGACAAAGCTTGAAGACTGGTTGGAAATGCATTCATGCGAGAAAAATTCATTAAAAAGCCTTATAAAAGACATACAATGCACTTTGAACGAAGATAAAAAAAAGCTAAAGTTATAAAAAGCCTGAGCTAATTGGGAATTTGACCTGTTCCATTCTTCTTTTTTTTTTCATATACTTTTTTTGTCCGTAAACAATGTCAATAGCATCTATGGTCGAGACTTGTTACTATGCTTTCTACTATTTCTACCGCCTCTTCGGCCACCTCGGGTATTTCTGTAGCACCTTTTAATTGGAGATCCTCGTGTGGATACATTACTGAACCTTCCAAGTCCAGAGGAGGTCTCTGATTTTTGATCCGTAGTTGGGCAAGATCTGCTTTGACTCGCAACTTGCTCTTCCAAATTTGATATTCTGCAAGCGTTCTGGGTAATTGTTCTCGCTTGATGCTCGAGTCGTGCTTCTTTATCTTCGTGAAATGTCAATGAAGACGATTGTAAATCAGATTTGGAATCAGTGGGGAACAGATCTAACACGGGGTAACATTCATTATCATATTTCATATCTTCAGTTGGTATAGCGCTTGGTTTAATGGGGACATTCTGTAACCAACTGTCTACTTTTAAAGATGCTTTGGGGTTTGGTGCCGCTCTGGGATCAAACTCTTTGGGCCAGGCACCACTCTTATTATTATTATCGTATTGGCTTTGTGTATGTATACTTTTTAACCCCAGCATCTGAAGGGTATTGTTATTCTCGTTTTGGATATTGTAGTTACCGTCGCCATGTGGGAGATAACATTTGCCATGTCCAACGCTCAACTGTGGATTATGTGGTGGGCAATAGTATGGAAATATAGGTTCCCTTGTGGGTTTTGAAGGTTGGTATGAGCCGCCATACCTACAATTGGGAGAAGACTCAAACTGTCGGGTAGGTGCTTTCAGCAGAGGAGTGCTGTGAGTAAGGGTAAAACCATTATTACAGTAGTAAACACCTGGGTAGAAACTGGGTATATTTGGTTGGTTTTCTTGACCTATGGCGGCTTGACCCTGATAATGACTGAGATTGGAACAGCAAAAGAAAACGGGGTTAGCCATGAAGAATCAAGGTAGCTCAACTCTGATGCTAAACTTACTCCATAGGATGGACTGACATAGTTCATGGCAATATCGGCGGAATGTTCTGTGACCTCAGCGCACTGTTGGATCACAAACGCGCTGGCTGTGGAGAAGACCTGGAGAAGGTTTGGTTTGGTGATGGAGGAGGAAGGGAGGTTTGAAGCCAAAAAGGCATCGCAAAGCTGAGTCGAACTTTCAAACCTTTTTATCTGCGATTTGGAATAGATGGGTGTTCACTCATTATGGGAGATTCTGGGACCGACAGCACGGCCGGTCAGGCTGGAGGCGCTCTCGCGGAAAGTCATGGCGGTCGATGCTTCGATCTGGATATACCAGTTTCTGAAGGCTGTTCGAGATAAGGATGGCAACGCGATGAGAAATGCGCACATTGTGGGTTTTTTCAGACGGATCTGCAAGTTGCTATACTTTGGAATAAAGCCCGTGTTTGTATTTGATGGAGGAGCGCCGGCGATCAAAAGAAAGACGATAAGGAACAGGCGAGAGAGGAAACAGGGCAAAAAGGAGGATGCGAAGAAGACGGCAGAACGACTTTTGTCCCTCCAATTACAAAAAGCGGCTGATAAAGCTTTGGAAAAGCGTAGTGAAAATTCGGCATCTGTCCAGGATGAAGACGAAACCAAACGACAGAATCGTGAAGGGTTGGAGAAGAGTAGCAAGTTGACGCGGAAAGATAAACCGTTTAGAAAGTTTGATGAGTATCATTTACCAGAGCTGGAAAATGGATTTGAAATTGCCCCTGATGATCGTCGTATGATAACTGCTGAAGAGTTTGATTATCTTACGGAGCATATCAAAGATGAGTTAGAAGGCATTAGTTTGGCAGATATCGACCCTACGCATCCTTCTTTTAACCGACTACCTCTTTCGACTCAATACATGATACTGTCGCATCTTCGATTACGATCTCGATTACGTATGGGTTATTCAAAGGAGGAATTGGAAGAGTTGTTCCCAGATAGAATGGCTTTTTCAAAGTTTCAGATAGAAAAGGTTAAGCAGCGAAATTTTTTAACTCAAAAGTTGATGAATTTGACCGGTATGGACGATGATTCTGAATTACGAAGAAGAATAGCAGGCGAAACGGGGAAAGAATATATTCTGAAGCAAAACGAGCATGGATGGTCACTTTCTTTAGAAGGAAGCAAAGGTACGAGCAGTGAAACTGCAATTAATATAGATAATAACGAAGGATCAGAAGAAGAAGATGATGATGATGACGATGAGGTGGAATGGGAAGACGTTGAGCTTCAGCCTAAACCTGCAATTACAAATACATCCAAAAAGGACATTTTAAGCGATTTATTTGATGCAAGTGCCCAGACACGGCGAAATGCTTTGTACAAATCGAGATCTACGGATCGATCATCGAGTCATGAGGATGGATTAGTGGCAGTTGATGAAGATAGCGATGAAGACATGCAATTTGCCATTGAGCAATCAATTGAAGCGAATACGAAAACAAAGCTGAAACAGAAAAAATCTACAGGTTATGAAGAAACGCTAAAGGCTGCAATTGAAAACTCCAAAAGAGATTTTTTACAATTACAACAGAGGGAGAAAGAGCTGTTACGGGTTACATTAACATCAGAAGACTCTGATCAGAGTTTAAGCAAGGGCGATCGAGATGAAAGCGCTAAGCCTCCGTCTCTAAGGTTTGGAGGCAAGTCGATGCTCCTGAAACAGAAGGGAGAGACTGAGGATAGTACCACGAAAGCACCAGACAAGAGAAGAAGCGAGGAGAGGCCCGAGACGCCAAGCTGGTTTTCCGAGGTTAATAACTTTGGATCAAACAAAGGTGCTAAAGAAGATGGTAAGCTGTTGGTCAATCCATACAAAATGTCTAGTCTAAGTTCAACCTTGACGTCAGCGGCAGCAGAAAAGGAGGAAGAAAAAGACTCGGATATGCAAGCGGGATTGATTGAGCTGAAAGACGCAGATGACTACATTCGTGAAGAAGAGAATGAGGATGTGGACTCACAAGCGAGTGATGATGTAGCAGTTATCGAAGATCCGGGACCTGTTGTTGTCGATAAGGAACCACAACCGCCCACTGCGAGTTTTACCAATACTGGAAAGATGCCAATTAGAAACGAAACCGACATAAATTTGAAGAATGACGAACGATTAGTCAAAAAGCCTATGCACATTGTCGGAACCAGCAGCAACAAGGGAAAACTGGAGAAGAACCAAGATCAGGATGAAACCAAGGCTCTGGAGTATTATGAATATCACGAAGGGGAAGAAGAAGATCTTGTTCAACAAATACGAGAGGAGGAAGAAACATACGTTGATTTTGCTAAGGAGTTGAACGCTCAGAATACGACGAACGAAGCGTCTCGAGCAATTTTGACCGGCAGCGAGCATGTTGATTTTAGTTTCAACATGGTGGACGATAAAATAGAGGAGCTGCAACAGAAGGAGAGGAAGGAGAAGCGCGACTCAGATGACATAACGCAACTCATGATAGACGAGTGTAAAGAGCTACTGGCCAGGTTTGGAATTCCCTTTATCACAGCGCCCATGGAAGCAGAAGCCCAATGTGCAAAGTTGTTGGAGCTTGAACTTGTTGATGGAATAATCACGGACGATAGCGATTGTTTCTTGTTTGGGGGGTCTAATGTTTATCGCAACATGTTCAACCAGACACGGTACGTGGAGTGCTATCTTATTTCAGACATTGAGCGGGACTTGGGACTAAACCGAAAGAAGTTGATTGCCTTGGCGTATTTGCTAGGAAGCGATTATGCTGAAGGCATTCATGGCGTTGGACCTGTTACAGGGATGGAACTTTTGGCTGAGTTCAGTGGCAGTGGCAGTGGCACTTCCGAATCCCGTAATACGAATAATAATGCCTTAGCATCCTTTCGAGATTGGTGGCTAACGGTCCAAAAGGGAGATATCATGGGTCAAGAAGCAAATGTGCATCACAAAAGCTCCTTTTGTCGCAAGTTTCGGAAAAAATTCCAGGGAAAATTATTTCTGGATGCCACTTTCCCCGATGATACGGTTGGAAAAGCCTACGAGAGCCCAGAGGTCGATGAGGACACGACAAGGTTCGTTTGGGGCGCTCCTGATCTGGACAGGCTTCGCGCCTTTTTGATGAGAGTCGTGGGATGGAGCCGCGAGCACGTTGACGAGCTGCTGGTGCCGGTGATTCGCGACCTCAACAAGCGCATGCAAACAGGGACACAGGCCACGATTTCGGACTTTCTGGGCACCAAGCCTCTTGTCAGAAGAGATCTGCTCACGAGCGCGCGGATGAGGCAAGCGACAGACAGGCTGACGAGGACCAGGACGAAGACTACGGGCGAGGGCGCCAACACCAGCGCCAGCCGGGCTACGAGGAAGCGGAAGCGCCAGCAGCAGTAGCCGCTGGCTCGGAAGCGGCCGGGACGCCCAGCAGGCCCGCACACGCGGCTACGAAGACGCCAAGGAAGTCGTGGATACGGATGGACACGGTGGTGAAGATGAGGATGGGTTTCCAGAAGGTGACGTTTCAGACGGGCTCGGGCAGCTTCTCTTCTCCAGCAAATATTTAATCTGTGCAGCAAGAATCGGCTTAGTCACCGCCCGCAGGGGGATTATTAAGTAATACTGGGCGCTTTAAATGACCTGGCTTGCTCTCTCAGACTCTCCTTTTCTCCTACTTTCCTTCTCCTTTTTTCTTTTTCCTGGGGCGGATCCTCAAGCTGGAGGTGTTTGTGGTCAAACAACATTCATTTAGAAAACCCGTCTGTAAAGCAAGTAGAAAAGGATAAAAAAAATTTGAAACAGAAAAAGCACTACCCACCGAGTCATTGCTGGTTAATTTCAGGGCTCCCCCTTCCCTTCATCTCCTTTCCTGTCCTGCAAACGAAAGAGCTAAACTTTAGTTCAAACGCAATTTCTCTAGACCTTTTCCTTTTTGGATATTATTTGTCTCCCGACCCTCTACTTCACGAACGACTTGGATTTTGGAATCAGAAAAAAAAACAGGAACAATAATTACTGTACCTTCTTTTTTGGTGTCGACCTTATTCTTAGCTACTCTTCCAATACCCACCAACAAAAAAAAGAAAAAAATAGCAGTTTCACATGAGCTTTTTCACAATGCCAATACAACAACTGTCGAGAGATATTTTGAAAGACTGGTTACTGAGAGGCAAAAGCGGATTTATAGTGGTAGACGTGAGAGATATTGACTACTGTGATGTGAGTACAAATGACTATTCTCTATCTCTGAACCACTGACATGATCCCTAACCTTTGTTCACATTCTCGGTCTAGGGCAAGATCAAAAATTCGATTCACTATCCCTTTGAGAATTTGACGTCAATGATGCCCCAACTTTTGGAGGAAACGAAAAACAAAGAAAAGGTCATTTTTCACTGTTCTCTGTCCCAGCAAAGAGGACCGGAAGCTGCTAACAGATATCTAAATTTTATCGAGTCGAGGAATCATGGTCATGCCCCAGAAGTCTACGTCCTCGAAGGTGGCTATCTACAGTGGAAAGTGAGGTATCGTCAAGACAAACGGTTAACTGATACAAGCAGTGTTCCAACAATGTTGAAGCATTAGATCCCTTTTACTTCTCAACTATTCCAACGACCTCCTAATATTCATCATCATCATGATCATCGATCTTTCATCTGTCATCTTTCATCATTCATCGTCACTGGCATTTAGCTTTTTTATTGTTTTTTGTCACGCCTTTTCAACCGTTGTTGTTTGTGCCACAATCTGGAGATAGAGGGAAGGATTATAGTTTTGACGAGACTAACAAAAGAAAGTTTGACTGTGCCTGACCAACCAGCAATCATGAATGCATTTCATTTCTTAATTTTTAGGATTATTTATTTGCTTTTACTTGGGGAAAGGAGAAGAATTACTACTACAACAACTTTGGGATTTGAGACAGAAAAAAAAGAGAAAAAAAAAAGAAAAAAGAAGAAAAAAAGAAATTACTTGCCTATATTGCCATCATCTGTGTTTTATAACTTGTTACTATTACCACCACTAACGTTTATTGTGTTTTTTTGTTTGGCCGGGCTTCTCATGTATAGATATTTTGCACTTTATTACTCATGTGCCTGATGATTATTTCCTAGTTTTCTGTGACTACACTGGCTTCTTTGTGTTTTTATTTTTGCACCTCTTTTGTTTGAATAAATATTTCTCCCAGTTTGATTTTTTCTAATTCTTACAAGTAAATGTGTTGAATTATAAAAAATTTCTTGTCCTTAAACCTGCAGCAGTTTCTCATAAACCGTCATGCACCCCAAGCTATAAAAGCATAAAACTGAGGATGAATCAAAAAGCTCATAAACAAAAACCGGAAAACAAAAAAAACAAAAAAAGCAAGAAAGGGAAAAGAAAAGTTGCATACGTGTTAACCACGATTTATACGTCTATTTTTTATGAATTACATCCACCTTTTTTGTCGAATTTGTCCATTCAAACCAGTAATGAACACAGTTTGTATTAAACGCCCTGTGGTGTTGAGAAGTTTGTTGTGCCTGTGACAGACATGTCTTATGCTCTTCATGTTCATTCCTCTAACACTCGCAAATGGGCCTCAAACAAGAAGCCAAGATCAAATTCTTATCTTCGTATAAACTAATCAGCGTTGACCAATCCATTCAAGCGAGTTCACAATAGGAAGAAGCAGAATCAGGCCTCCGCTGCAGGCGTTCACATCGGGAAACACAAACTATTAGTGCCTTACATATGCATAATCCTTTTAGTATCTTAATGGAAGGGAAAAAAAAAGAAAAAAAAATAAAAAAAGCGGCCAACTCTAAATATTATACCGTTAACGTATAATAGTAGGATGATCTCGGAAACGGATTGGCTGGGTGGGCGGGGTGGGTTCATACTGTATTTCACATTGGAGAAAATCCAAATGTCGAAATGATGATGAAAGTGAAGGCGCTAGCAATTAAACAAAAGTAGGTGAAATGAAAGGGTAAACAAGCTTGTTAGTAAATTTCTCAACTTTGTTTTTAAAACCTCCTGAAATGTTGAGATTGGTTATGGATTGTGACTTGAAACGCGCAAACGATGTGTTTCCCAGTAGAAAAAAAATGATGAGCTTAAATTATTTGAACAAAGAGCTAACTCCATGTTTGGAAAAGTAATGTCTTAAGGAAGAGATGAACCACAAATTGCCAAATGTTTGTGGCAGAAAAACTTAACAACTTGCTTGTTTCAGTCTTATCTTTTGCATGTCTCTTGGGAGTTTTTGTGTTTAGAAAGAGAAAAATGGGAATGAAATTTTGTGATATCATAAAGCTGTTTTTTTCCGAATAATGTAAGAGTATGTTAGACGAAGAATAAACATTTTTAAATAGAGACTATTGAAATCATCTTTGGAATCGCAAAAGGTACTGGGTTACATCTATTATCTCTCATTTTACCTTTTGTGCCATCCATGACAACAGTAAATGTGACTTGTTAGACTAGTTTTACTTTGTCCTATTATGTTCTTAGCCCTTGTGACCATCATCCAATCGATAAATCGATAATGCTATAGTAAGAAAAAATAGCTATCATGGGCCGTGGTTGAAGAATGATCGATATTTAAGGGCTCTTGTTGGAGATGGTCTGGCTATATTCCTTTAGAAGAACGAGATCTTGTGGATGGATGGGTCTGTGTGTACTCAAAGTCCATTGTGATCGTCCGTTTTTGTAATCCCAAGTTGTAAATCGAGATCAGGGCAAACCATTTTTATCAACATTGTAACGATAAAAATGTTTGTGCATACTCAAGGTCCATTGTAATTGTATTTTGAACATTATAAATTGCAAGTATAGGCCAGAGCAAACCATCTTTATCAGCATTGTAACGATAGGATTCTTTGTGCATACTCAAAGTCCAGTTGTGATCGCCAATTTTGAAGTCCAAAATTGTACACCTAAATCGAAATTGATGATCTTTATCAACATCTACACCCAAAACAGTACATGCTTAATTGGGCTTTGGGTCACAATAGTATAGTACTTTGAAGATGAATCTTTTTTGGTGCAAGAATACCCCCTGTTTTAGTCAAAGGGACACTTGTTTCATTCCAGAACAAGAACAGGATTGCCAATTCCACCTTCTCAGTAGAAAATCTACAACTATCCTTCAACTCTCACCAAAAAGAGTTTATTCAAACGGCATATAGATCTCTTTCTTTCCTTTTAAAGTGTATTTTCCTTCTCTCATATTTCACTCGTCATGGAAATATCATAAAACCACTACAAAACAGCATCAAGGCCCATGGATTCCGAGAAAGAAGGATAACAAGGAGTCATGAACTAGAAAAGAGCAAGAAAGAAGAGACTTTCTTGTAAAAAGTGACCTTTTGATTCTTGATTCTCGATCCTTACCTTACTCCTTGTCCACTTTACTCGCTGAAAATGGCAATATATCTATGCCAATCTTCAACTAGTTGGCTATTCTCAAACAGAACCCCAAAAGTGAGTGATAAAAGCCTTACATGACCAAAAAATTTCTCTCGTTTTCTCTATCGACCACTTTGTTCAAGGTAGAATCTAAAAGTCCCGCTTCAGCAGCCAAAAAAGTACTTGTTTTACGTTGGGAACCGACGTAACCTGCATTATTACAAGGCTTAGACAGAAGTTGTTATTCCCCTTAATAAACCATTTATCAATGAATCAGAAGTTGTCTTCTTTTCTGCTGGATTTCTTTCTTTCCCTTATCGGCTAATCCTGTTGATGTCCATTCCGAGGTAAAAAAACAACAACTCAGGATCAATTCTCTATTCATAGATGTGCTTCACAACTACATGGATATTCTAAAAATACATCAAGCCCACCAGTTAATCTTTTTATAAATAGCCCACTGGTAAATTTCAAGGATTTATATCGGTTTGTACAATACTAATTACGGCACTGTTGTTTGCACACAATCTATCAATGAGAGCTGATACAAGCTGTTATATAGACAGTACCATTTTGACGATAAATAGCTTGCATTAGCAACTGAAGCGACTGTTATTGTATGGTTGTGTGGTATGAAAGAGATGGAAATAATGCGTCTTCCAGATCTCAACTTTCATTGATTGCTATTCTTGGAGGACAGGATTTATCTCGATTTGCTCCAAAGCGAGAGCTTTCCAACTCCAGTTCCAGTTCAGAATCTGAGTTGGATGCCGGTTCGCTTTCATCTCCATCTTCAATTTCGGTTTTGCCATTGCTATTGCCATGCACCGATGTCGCTCTCAAATAGGGACTTTGAACAGGAGAAGGTGAATACTCTGAATCTTTATCCCTGACTCTACTCACCCATTCCTTCACATTATCGAAAAAGGAACTATTCCTTTCTCGGTCAGTATAGCTGAGAGCAAAATCCGTGGCGGGAGATACACAACCCGAGCTTCGGTCAGCTCTATAATCGCGGTCCAAATCCACTTGCAATGAAGATGGCGACTCTAAATTTGTCTTGTTCTTTTTTGCGAAATTAATCGATAAAGGCGATGAGGAAGTAGCTGACTGTAAGTGTCTTTTATTTTTTTCCATTGTCTTTCTCAGCATCTCCCGTACCTCGCTATACAAATCTCTTGAAGTATTGTTCAAGTTATTCTTGGCCCAGTACCCTCTAAAGTCGTTAATATGTTTCTTAAAATCAAGCTCATTTTTTTTAAGCCATGAAACATTGAGCTCTTTCCTGGTTGCACCACGCGCAAAGTTCCTCATCAGATACTTGTCATAATCACGTATAATCTTTGTAATAATGTCAGAGGTTGAAATTCCATCTGTTCTTTGCGTAGTTAAAAACTTTCCAGCTTTTTTAATAGGTTCATAAATGTCATCGCTCCCCGCTGAGGCATAGGGCAAGTCGTCATGAGCAACATAGTCGATATTGTGCTCTTCAAGAAACTGTGGAGTTACACACCAAGGGGCACTAGGAATGACCTCATCAACCCATCTACAGTGTTTCAACGTTTCGCATCTCTGTTCATCAGACAACACAGTTAGACCTTTCTTCTTGTGTGTTTCCTCATCGCTGGGCACACCACACACAAGAGTCACATTTGGGAACGCTTTTTTCGCCTGTTCCAATTGCTTCATATGACCAAGATGGAAAAGATCAAACACTCCATCTGCATAGATCCGAATGGACCTATCCGTTGGAGGAGGATTGAATTTAAATCCACGGGGTCGGAATCGTCTGTATTGTGGTTCGACTTCTTGATCCAACAATTCCTCACGCTTCTGAAGCTCCTCTTGTTCTTCTGTAGAGCGCAATTGTCTTTTCTTTAATGGAGGAGAAGCCTCTTTATCTTCACTCTCACCTTCCTCTTCCTTTTCCTCTTCCTCTTCGTCGTTATCTTCTTTACCTTCCAAATCATCATTGTCTGAATCGCTAAACCAGTCTTGTCCATTGTTGCTCCTCCGTACATCCACCACGGATGCTGATCTTCTCCTTTTCCTCGTAGACCGGGATTCTTGAGCAGAATTGTTAGTAGCCGAGCCAATTTCCGGCTTAGACTCCAAAGAAACCCTATTGTTTTTCGGTTTTCGAACCATTGGTCAGCACTGGTACCAATATTATCATCTCTTCACGCTCCAGTGATAAAGGAAACCCACACCAGTTTCAATTATTACCTCCACACACCCTTGAAGATCCATTGTTTCTCCACTACCCAGGACTTTGTTATTTGTGTCACTATGGCTTGCTATCCTTTTCTTGGAAAATCAGCCACCAGTTTTGGTTATTGCCAGGTGTATATAGCTTGATTCCGGAGCTTCCAGTGCCCAATCATTCTGATAAAGCAACAGTATGTAATCTCTTAGTCATCAAACGGTCGGCTAGCTTCTTGATGCGCCGGGAAACTGAAGCACAGAGACAGCGATGGACCAATCCTCATCAAATTTCTGCTTGTCTCCAACTCTACCATTCCGAGGTTAAACGTAGTATAATTTTTTGAAAATTGTGGGTCCTTTTGCGGGTTTCCCATTACGACAGTGCCATATTCTCAAGAAACCAAGATCATGACGTTTACCTCATTGCTATTTAATTCGATTTAGCCGATGCACACACAGGTAGCTGGTAACGGTAACAGGTAACGGGGAGATTGGAAACAATAGAGGCTATCTCTTTTGACTTTTCCCCGGCCATGGACTCAAGCACCAACAGCCAAATGCGACCTTAATCTTCATGCTGCAACTATATCAGAACCATCTATATCTTTTCTCCGCTTTTGCAAGGACACAGACCCAACTTTCTTTTTTTTTTTTTTTTAACTTCTTTTATTACACCCATACATACTAGTTACTAATATCTATGTTTTGCTCCTTGCGACGATCGAGGGCGGTGTACTATGGTTTTTCGAGCTCTCTTGTCTTTCCTCTGCTATTATTCTCAGACCTTGGTCTTCTTCGAATACAGCATCCTTCCTTTGTCCCTCCAGCTTGACAGTACAGAACAAGTAATCACTTAAGTTCTGGATCCGGCTTCTCACTTACTCCAATATGCTCTTAGGAGTCGGTTTAGCCTTGATGGCAGGCGGAGTTTTTGAGTTCAAAGAACTCGATTAGTTTTTCTGTTTCGGATTTTTCCCATAGTTCTTTCATAGTGCTGGATTGCCTGATCCCGCACCTCTCTCGAAGGTGCTGCCATTTTGGGCAGTCTCGCACTTCGTGATCGAATCTAGGGCTTTCGTGCCCACATTCGCACTCAAGTGATTCCTTTTTGAGGATTCTTTTGTACTTGATGTCTACCAGGCTTACTCCGCTCAAGAGTTGAGATAAAGCAGAGAGCACTGGTTTCGGCTTGCTGAGGGCTCCCCCCAGCGTGAGTTCTTTGGATGTTGTTGACCAATTTAGCATTGGTCGATTGTGTTGATATTGTTCTAAGGTTGTTGATTCTCTTAGGCTCTCCGAGGACCATTGTTCTTTCATTGTTGTTCGGCAAGCGTTTTTCCAACACTCTTTTATTTTTTGCGGTTCATTTTCCTTCTTTGTGTCCTCTGTGCATGCTGTTGCTTTAAGTGTGTGGTATATGGACTCTATGTTGGGGTCTGTTGAGGTTCCGGTGGATTCCCTGACTTTCTGCATTCCGTTTGATATTTGATTTATGGATTTGTCTTTCAACATTTGGTTCATTACTTTTCGTATTGGGTTGTTTGAAGCCGTATTCGTGAGGAATCGGCCTATCTTTCTGGTTAGGGTTTCGTCTATCATATAACTGATTGGTGGGCATCCGCTTTCGATATTGAGGATCTCTGTTGGCGTGGCCTTCATCATTCCTAAGGCTAATCTTAGACATTGGTTCTGCTGTGTTGTTAGGGCTGCTATTTGTTTTTTTGTGATGTGTTTTTCATATGCTTCGATTCCATACAGTGCCCTTGGTATGAAGCATGCCTTGTACAGGCTGATCACCGCTCCTCCTGTTATTCCTTTACTGATTTTTGCGAGCTGTTGGATTTTTGCCGTCACTTGTTTGATCTTTGTTGCAGTTGTGTTGGCCTGTTTCTGGAAGCGAAGCCTGTCGTCGAACCAAACTCCCAGGAGTTTGACTGTTTTATCTTGGCTTTTTTGCTCCCCGTTTGGGAGCGTTATTGTGATTCTTGGTTCTTTTCGTGGTTGTCTGAAGGATATAAGTTGACACTTTGGGCCATAATCAAAAGCCGTTTCGTTTTCCTGTGCCCATTGATGACATGTTCTGATCGCTAATTGGAGTTTCTTTTCCCGTCTTTCTCTTGTGCCACTCATGTATATTGTGATGTCGTCCACGAACCCTATTGTTTGAACCCCTGTGTTTCTTAGTCTGATATACAGGTCCATGGAATATATGATGAATAGGAGAGGGGATATTGGAGATCCCTGTGGTACTCCTGTATTCACGGTGAAGGTTTTGTCCGTTATTTCTCCGTTGATCTTGAACTTTGTCTTTCTGTCCTCGAGGAAGGTCGATATCCACTTGATGGTGTATTTGCTTACTCTCAGTTTTTGTAACTTGTCGCGTAATTTTTGATGGTTGATATGATTGAACGCGCCCACTATGTCTACCAGCAGCGCGCTTGTTGTCTTGTTATGAATGTATTGGCTAAAGGTGGAAAGGGCGTCGCTGGTGCTGTATCCTTTTCTTCCTCCATATTGGTTAGCTGGTAGCTGGCCACCTACGGTTATGTACAGTCTTTCGCATATTATTCGTTCTAGGATCTTGCTGAGGTTGTTAATCAATGAAATTGGTCGGTGGTTCTTAAGTTTCGAGAAGTCCCTTGGGCCTCCCTTTGGTAATACTACTGTGATTGATTTTCGCCATTCCTTTGGGTGATATCCTATTTCCAAGCTTTTGTTGTACAGCTGGAGGAGCTGAGTTTTAAATGTTTTGTTTGCCCATAGCATGAATATCTGGTCGTTTGTGATTTGGTCTGGTCCTGGTGCCTTCTTCTTGGACAACCTTTTCACTATTCCTTCGACTTCTTCTTCTGTTATGGGCTCCTCTTGTTCTGTACGTGGGAAGTCCTCGTCGTTGGTGTTCGTCCTTTCTGTTGTCTTTTGGGTGAAGAATAGTTGGTAGCATTCCTCTGCTATGTCATCAGTGTTTCCAGGAATCATTTTTTTGTGTGTAGGCGTTGCCATTCGTACTGCTGTCCAGATGTCATCATATTTGATGGTTTCAATAAATTCGTTCCATGTCCGGTCTTTTTCCTTCTTCAGTATGGCGATGAAAAGGGCTCTTTTTTGTTCCACATTCAACCCTGTGCCCTTTGCTTCGATGAAGTTGTTGTAGGCTTGTTCAACTTTCGGCGTCCACCATCGTTTCGAGTGCGCTGTGATACGTTTTTTAGGCGTAAATTCTGTTATGGATTTGATCACAAAAGCTGTAAATAAGGACACCGTCACATTGAGCTCTCCGATGTTCCTTATCCGCTCTTTGGTCTTCCACTCGTTGAGCCTTTCGTTCACCCTGTCCCAGTCTGTGTTGTTGAAGTCCAATCTGACTGTGGTGTTTGTGCTTCTCTTCTCGTTTGATCTCGGGATTATTGATATTTGGAGATGGTCCGATCCGACCTCCGTGTACCTCATAGTGGGCTTCCAGTGGCGAGCGATGGTTCTGGAGGTGGCTATGACATCCAGGCAATTGCCCTTGTTGTGGGTCGCTTTGTCTGGAGTATTCCTTACTTCAATTTCGTGGTTTTCGAATAATTCCTGGAGTCTTTCCGCTCTTTGTATGTCGTTCGTTTCTTTCTTGCTACACCAGTGTTGGTGCCAGGTGTTTATGTCGCCCCCTACTATCCCCTGGAACTGTGACTGTTGCTCCATGTACTTTTCTAGCAATTCTAAGGAATTGGAGGAGTTCTCGATTGTTGAGCTCTTCGGTGCGATATATATGTTGATGACGTCTATGTACGTTGTTTTGTTTTGTCTGTGCCTGATTCTTGCTCCCACTATGTCCTTGTCGGACTCTCTCTCCTGGGACATTGGAATTTTTTCTATCTTAAAGTATTCCAGTATTGTTCTGTTGATGTAGGTAGTCACCCTGGTATTATTTTCGTCGTTTGGATTGATCTTTATGTAATTGTTGTTGTTGACAGTATGCCAGTCACCGAAGAGTCTCGGTGTTTCTTGAATTAGTATTATTATATTGTTATTTTTGTGTCTCTCTAGTACTGCTTCTAGAGTTTCTCTGTTTTTTTGGCAATTTAGTGTTAGTATTATTGGTACTCTTATTGTCGCTCTGCGAATTTCCGTTTTTTGATGATTCCTGTTTTGTTTGTGAGCGCTGTTACTTGGTATCGTTGGTGCCCCAATGTGATTCTTGTCTTTTGGGCATAGAGTAGTGCCAATTGTGTTTTAAATTTAATTAAAACGCTCTTGTGTTTTTTTGCCATTAGCTCTTCCTCTGTGGATCCCTTTTTTGCGAGTCTTTTAATAGAACCCGGTATGTAGTGTGTTGAGAGAAACTCGTCTTGCTTGATTTCGTCCTCTATCTCTTCCTCGGTTGTTTCTGCTGGGATGTAATTTATGGCTGCTGTGTACCATTGGTTGGTGTCTAGGGGACCGTTTGAATCGAGACATTCGGCTAGAGTCGTCACCTCTTGTTCAGAGATGGCTCTTGTTGTTTCGATTTTAAAATGACCTTTCGGGGTGTAGTCGATAGCTTTGATGATTGGTTCGTGAAAGGTTGCCTCTGCTATCATCGCTAGGTTGTCAGCATTTAGGGAGTACAAGGCTTGTTTTTGTTCTTTGGTTTCTGCTTCCAGCGCTTCTTGTCTCTCGAAATAATAGACATGCTTTGGGGTTTTTTCGAGTAGGTTTTTTAATTGAATTTTGGTGTCCAGATCTACGTGTTTCTTCGATTTGGTAGGCGCTCTCGCTACTTCTGCGTAGGTTGTTTTTCTATTTTCCTCGATGTCTTTGATTTTACCTCCTTGTTCGTTTAGTTGCTTATTCATGGATTCGATGATTTGGATAGTTTTTCCGAGTTTATTACTATTTTCTTTGGCTATGGTCTTTTCTAGTTCCCTATCTGTTTTTTCTTGTTCTAGTTTACGAAGTCGGTCCTTGGTTTGTCCAAGTTCCTTCTCTAGAGTTTGTATCTTGGTTTGTAGAGTTTTGTTGTCTGATGCAAGTTGTTGCCTTTCCTCCTCTTTTGTTTCCAGGCTTTTTTGGATAGTTAGAACTGCTGCCCAGATGGTTTCAATGGTGTCTGTTGGATTGATAGAGAAGTTGTCCGAGATGATTTTCGCGTGTTGTTCGTCAGTTAGGTCTTCGTTCATGGGGTCGTCCCCTACGAACTCGTCCCTCCCTCCTGTGTTTAGCTTAGATCGTTCTCTAGTCTTTATGTTTAGAGCTACAGTTTTCTCGACCAAGGAAGATTTATTACCCTTTCTTGGCGGGTTTTTGGCTTTTGCTTTGCTGATTGCGGCCATTCTTTTGACCCAACTTTCTGCTCCAACACTGGCACTAAAAACTACTTCTCCCCCACCATGTGCACGTGATATGTCTTGGTGCTTGGAGAGTTTGAGCTAATCCCCTCAAAGTTTACTCCTGCCGGGAATGGTTTAAATGCTCAGGAATTCGGCATTATTTAGTTAGCTTTTTCGGAGAACGCAGTCGGATTTTGTTCTACTTGTGCTCGAACAATGTCTGTTGACCTCGGTACCTACATCTTCACTCGGATCAAGCAATTGGGCGTCAGCTCTGTTTTCGGGGTGCCTGGAGACTTTAACCTTCAGCTTTTGGACTACCTCTATACGGTCCCTGGGTTGGAGTGGATCGGCTGTTGTAACGAATTGAACGCAGCTTACGCGGCAGACGGTTATGGAAGAATAACAGGCCTCCCGGCACCGCTAATCACCACGTATGGAGTTGGAGAGACCTCAGCATTAAACGGAATTGCCGGTGCCTATGCGGAACAGTCCCCGGTTCTTCATATTGTGGGACAGACAGCTCGTCCGCTCCAAGAAGCGCATGTTCTGCTCCACCATGTTTTGCCCAGCTTTGCAACGGAGCCGCCAAACCATAAGGCATATGAGGACATGTCAAAGCCAATTCGCTGTGCGTCTGCTGTGATTGACGACGAGTCCACTGCTGCAGAGCTCATAGATGAGGTTATTGTCCAGGTGTGGAAAAAGTCGAGGCCAGGATACCTGTTTATCCCCATAGACATGCCCTTTGCTAAAGTCGATGGCAGCAGACTGGAAACGCCATTGCGTTTCGAAATTGTGAATGATAACGCTGATTTGGAAAACAGCCTAGTGGATCAAATTTTGAGTGCAATTTACAACGCTAAACAGCCGGCTATCTTGGCGGATACTTTGAGCGAGAGACATAGAGCCGCGGGACTCGTTAAGGAGTTGTCACAAAAGACGGATTTTTATTCTTTTACCACTATTCTTGGAAAAGGGATTATTGATGAAACCTCACCTAACTTCGTAGGCGTGTACAACGGTTCACTATCTTTGGACGGTGTGGCTTCAACTTTGGAGTCTTCAGATTTGGTGCTTGACATAGGTCCGATTCATTCAGACTCAAACACAGGTGGATTTACAAGAGCTATCAAGAAGGAGAACCACGTTATTCTCCATCCAGAGTACATCTCTTTTAAAGGCGAGGTCTACCCAAATATCCACTTCTATCCTGTGCTGGAGAAAATTGTGAAGCAAATTGATGCATCAAGAATTCCTAAGCGTGGTCCTGTGGTTCAGGTTGGAGAGGTTCCTGTTATTCCTACACGTTCAGATCTATCATTGAGCTACTTGATCAAGGCCATCTCGAACTATTTGAGACCCAATGACATTCTGCTAGCCGAGAGCGGTACGATTCAATTTGGCCTAGCAGATTTCAAGTACAAAGAGAATACTAGGTCGATAACCCAAATTTTCTTTTCTTCAATCGGGTTTGCTCTGCCAGCAGCTTTGGGCGCCGCTGTTGCCCATCGCGACTTTAAACTGCCGGGCCGGGTGATTCTCGCTGAAGGAGACGGAAGTGCGCAAATGACTATTCAAGAACTGGGCACGATGGTCAAATTGGGGCTTACGCCGACCATTTTCCTATTAAACAACAGCGGCTACACCATTGAACGTGTGATTTGGGGGCCGGAACAGCAGTACAACGACATCTGCCCGGATTGGAAGTGGACGGAACTGCTCAAGGTCTTTGGCGGCAAGAATGTGTTTTCCACCACCGTTAGGACCAAAGAAGAGCTGAACGATATCCTTACCGACTCGACTTTTGCCAAATCAGCCCAGATCCAGCTGGTCGAGGTCATCTTGGACGTGATGGACAAGCCGTGGATTCTACAGAAACAGGTGGACCTGACGAGGCCCAAGACGATGAAGCTGTTTGCGGAATATGCCGAAAAGCGGGCCGCGCGAAGCATTTCGAAGTAGACTTTGCCATATAGACGATATAACGCTCCGTTGCCCGTGACGCAATGTACGCGCTGTCCCGCCCCGTAGCGTAGCTCCCGTACCGCCAGCGCCCGCGGGGGTCCGGGACAGCATAAAAAGCCCGCCGCCGCCGCCGCGGAAAACGCTTCCCGCTCCACCAGGCACGTTACCCGGACATCACCACGTTTGCCTCGCTGCCCCGACCTCTGGCGATTTGTGCCTTCAACGCGTACTGTTGTGACCCCAGCCTGCGGATTCAATGGCCAAGTAGAGCACCCAACGAGATCTGTATATTAGTCCAGTTGTTATTTATCACGCCGCCATAATGACAGACTTGAAATCGCCCGAAACGCAGGCTCCTGTTGAAGACGCCGCCAGCAAGCTGAGCATACACGACGAACCACGTCCGGTTACAGACACCGCCGTTCCCGAAACAGAGACACCCACCTCCCACAATGGACCTACCAGTGCTTCCGAGACTCAACCGGATCTAGATGCGAGACCCAGCGGGCCTGGAAGCCCAGTGCTGTCTACTCACGACAACTTATCTGATGGCGACGCGTCGATAATCCTGGCGGGTGGTGATCATAGTAAAGGTGATATTGCGGAAGACGAGAAAACTGCAGATACACAATCCCAGGCCACAGAGGAGCCACAGAAAACAGAAGCGCGCTTAGATGCCCCACAAGCAGAAAATGCTGCGGACGATCCGAGCAACCCTACTAATGGCCGAACGGAAGAGAAGGAGAATGAACAGGACACGTTAAAGCGCGGATTACCAGAAGACGACGACAACAACAACAACAACAACAACGAAAATGCAAATGATCAAAAGCGGGCAAAGGTAGAAGACGAGAAGCCATCAATTGATACGAATGATTCAAGTAATCAAATTAAAGAAGAGCAAAAGTCCATGCTGTTTGATACTGGTGATACTAGCGGACCACTTCCCAAGCATCAGCAGAAAAGCATTTTACAAACGCTGCGAGCAGTTAAACGATTGAGAGATGCGTCGCCTTTTTTGCATCCAGTGAACATTGTCAAGCTCAATATTCCGACCTATCCTGATATTATTAAAACCCCAATGGATTTATCGACAATAGAAAAGAAACTGCTCAATGACGAGTACTCGTCTTCGGAACAGGTTGATTCTGATTTTCAACTCATGATTAAAAATTGTGTAACTTTTAATGGGATGGAATCGCCCATCTCGAAAATGGCGCTTAACGTTCAGGCTTCTTTTGAAAAGCACAAGCGCTACTGGCCCCCAAGAGAGTTGCCCGAGTCCGAGAAAACGGCAAAGGACCCGAAACCACATCCTATCGCGACGCCAAAAGAGAAGAGAAAGCGCACACCGAGTGCCAGGATAGCTGCTAGAACAGATTTCACTCCAGTTAGACGTGATCCGCCCGCTGAAGGGAGACCTAAGAGAGAAATCCATCCCCCAAAGCCGAAAGATCTTCCATACACTGATGTGAAACCTAGGAAAAGGAAGTTTATCCCAGAGCTCAAGTTTGCTGGACAGGTTCTGAAGGAATTGATGAGCAAGAAACACGAGTCTTTCTCTTTTCCTTTCCTTGAACCAGTTGATCCCGTTGCTTTAGATCTGCCAAACTACTTTGATGTGATCAAACAACCAATGGACCTGTCTACTATCTCTTCAAAGCTTGCTAATAACGAGTACGAGAATGGCGACGAATTCGAGGCAGATATTAGACTGATGATTAAGAATTGTTTTACATTCAATCCAGAAGGGACTCCTGTAAATTCCATGGGCCATCGTTTGGAAGCTCTTTTTGATAAAAAATGGGCCGAAAAGCCTCGACCGCCACCCCCTGCAAAGGAAGAATCAAGCGCTGAAGAGTCTGAAGAGTCAGAAGACGAAATCAGTGAAAGTTTGATAACTAATCCAGGCATTGAGTATCTCGAGAAGCAGCTAGAACACATGAAGGAGGAACTAGCAAAGTTGAAGAAAGCCGAGGCCGAGAGAATGAGAAAGATTTCTAGGAAAAAGAAATCTTCAAAAGCTGATAAAAATAAGGCAGTCAATGGTAACAAAAGAAAGTCGGGCAAACCTGAGCCGTATGTGACGTACGAAATGAAACAGGAACTGTCAGAAAAGCTACAATTCATCCCTGAAGAAAAGATGCTCCAAGTGAGCAACCTTATCCGACAAAACGTCCCTGGTACCGAGAACATGGAAGAGATCGAGCTAGATATCGAAATGCTAGATGATAACACAGTGTTGAAATTGTACAAGTTAACGATTGGAGAGCCGCCAAAGTCAGTGACCGTGAAAAAGGCTCCCAAACCTAAGAATGCTCCTGTCTCTTCTTCTCGACGTAAAAGCAAGCCAATGACGGAAGAAGAACAAAATTCAAAAATAAAACAGATTCAAAGGCAAATAGAGGCTTTTGATAAAGTTGAAGGGGCCGAAGAGACGGACAATCTTGAGCCAACCAGTGACGAATCGAGCTCAGAAGAAGAGTAAAGCTATAAATGTACACCACTCAGTCTTTTTATTTCAATCTTTTTTTTTTTTTTTTTTTTTGTTTTTGTTCCTTTTTTTTAGTATTTCCTGTTCAGATTATTAATTGCCCTCTTGTGCCATGGATTCTTTATTGTATTTTAAACTTGATGTTCTTAACTGTCTAAGTAAACAGTCTTGTACGAGTACTATTGGTAAGGTTGTTTTATGTTTATCTTTGGACACACGAAAGTTAGATAGTCTCTGCTCTGTACGAAACAAAAAAGATTTTATAACTTATGGTATGGTAGGACATGAACATGTGGATCCCAAATCAAACAAACTCTTTCGTGTGCAAAGTAGTGCCAGGGTGTCGTTAAGTGGCAGCATTGGTTGGAACCTTCCATCGCATCTTCCCAGACCTCTTCTTCTCTCCCACCCTTTATTTTTTTCTTGATACGCTCATTTTCCGCTTAATTCCAACAACAAGGCGCCCTTACAGTTCCTTAACTTCCAGTTCTTGTTCAAATGGCTGGCCCTTACCATGCTCTGTCTCCCAGCGAGACCGCAGAGGTGCTCAACGTGGACCCTACAGTCGGCTTATCTGAGGAAGAGGCTATGCGCAGGCTTGAGAAATACGGCTTGAACTGTAAGAATACCGGGATGTAGTCTTCTTATCGTCATTTACTAACGACATTTTGCCAATGTATAGCTCTACCGGAAGATCCACCAACACCGCTATGGAGGCTTATTTTGAACCAGTTTGAAGATCAACTTACAATTATCCTACTGGTTTCCGCTCTTATTTCGTTTGGCCTGGCTCTGTTCGATGAGGGGCTCTCCTGGATGAACTTTGTGGACCCCACTGTAATTCTACTGATATTGATTCTAAACGCGATTGTTGGTGTTCAACAAGAGAGCGGTGCTGAAAAAGCAATCGCGGCTCTCGAAGCCTATTCAACTCCAGAGGCGAAAGTTCTACGTGAGGGTAAAGTTAGAAAGACAAATCCGGCACATTTGACAAAGGGAGACGTGATTGATATCTCCGTTGGTGATTTGGTTCCGGCAGATGCGCGACTTGTGTCAATAACTTCAAAAACTTTTAGAGTTGACCAAGCTATTTTGACTGGTGAAAGTGTATCTGTTGAAAAAGTAATCGACGCGGTTGAAGATGAGAACGCGGTTAATCAAGATAAATTGTGTATGGTATTTTCGGGAACAACAGTTACTGCTGGCCACGCCAGGGCGATTGTGGCATCGACTGGCTCTTCAACAGCTATTGGGTTTATTCATGAAAGTATCGTTTCTCAGATATCACAACCAACGCCTTTGAAAGAAAAGCTAGACGAGTTCGGGGACATGCTGGCCAAGGTAATCACGGTAATCTGCATTTTGGTCTGGTTAATAAATGTTGGGAACTTTGGCGATCCAAGCCACGGGAGCTGGATTAAAGGCGCAATTTACTACTTCAAGATTGCAGTTGCCCTTGCCGTAGCCGCCATTCCCGAAGGCTTAGCCATTGTGATAACGACATGTTTAGCCCTGGGCACCAAAAAAATGGCTGCCAAGAATGCGATTGTTAGGGCTCTGCCCAGTGTTGAAACTCTAGGAAGCACAAATGTTATCTGCTCTGATAAGACTGGAACACTAACAACGAACAAAATGTCGGTAAGGCATGTGGGTTACTTTAGTGGTGCCGATGGCCAGCTGGATCAACTATACGTTGAAGGAGACAGTTTCAAACCCGAGGGTGATATTAAAGATTTTGAAGGGAAAGTCGTGACAAATCTTATTTCAAAGTCCAAAGTTATTGAACAGCTAGCCCTTGTATCATCGATTTGCAATGATTCACATATCGCATATGACATGGAGACCGATCAATACAGCCACGTTGGTGAACCAACAGAGGCAGCGCTCAAGGTTCTTGTTGAAAAACTCGGCCCTACAGGCGGTTCAACCCCTATCGCACCTGCCCCAGTGAATACCGCAATTGCCGCACTTGTTAAAAAGACAGACACGTTTGAGTTTTCTAGAGACCGAAAGAGCATGTCGGTTCTAGTTGAAAGAAATGGATCAACATCGCTTTTGGTCAAGGGCGCCCCTGAATCAATCATAGAAAGATCCACCTCTTACATTTACGACTCCCCGACTGGTCCATTGAAAGCACAACTTACAAACGAGGTTTCAGCAAAGCTGTTGGGTTCTGTCCAAGCTTTAAGTTCCCAGGGTTATCGTGTTTTATGTCTTGCTGTAGTAGAGGACGTGTCGTCAAATCCACTGATCCGAACGGCTAAAACGACAATGGAATATCTACAATTGGAACAAAATATGGTTTTTGTAGGATTCGTCGCAATGCTGGATCCTCCCAGACGCGAAGTCGCAAAAAGTATTCAGAAATGCCATGAAGCAGGAATCAAGGTAATTGTGGTTACCGGAGACAGCCAGCCAACAGCAGAATCTATTTGTCGTCAGATTGGTATATTTGAACCAGATGAGGACCTGAGTGGGAAGAGTTTGACAGGGCGAGAGTTTGAGGCACTAACAGAAGACCAAAAGTTGGAAACTGTACAGCAGGTGCGGTTATTGTCGCGTGTTGAACCTAGCCATAAAACTGCTTTGGTGAAATACTTGCAGCAATGTAACAATATCGTTGCAATGACTGGCGATGGTGTGAACGATGCTCCTGCTTTAAAGAAAGCTGATATAGGTATCGGGATGGGTTCGGGAACAGACGTTGCAAAACTTGCTGCGGATCTGGTTCTTGCTGATGACAACTTTGCTACAATTGAGATTGCCGTGGAAGAAGGCCGAAACATTTACAACAATACGAGACAATTTATTCGTTATCTAATATCATCAAACATTGGAGAAGTTGTCTCAATCTTTCTTACAGCGGCTCTTGGAATGCCCGAAGCTTTGATTCCTGTTCAGCTGTTATGGGTGAATCTGGTGACAGATGGGTTACCAGCAACTGCATTAGGATTCAACCCACCAGACCATGGAATCATGTCCCGCCCTCCAAGACCAAGAAATGACCCGTTGGTAAGTTCCTGGCTCATGCTCCGGTATATGGTTGTGGGCTTGTATGTTGGTGCTGCTACAGTTTTTGGCTACGCCTGGTGGTTTATGTTTTACTCTCAAGGACCCAAGATTAGTTTTTACCAGCTTTCTCATTTCCACCAGTGCTCTAAAGAGTTCCCCTTGATAGGGTGCCAGATGTTTTCTAACGAGTCAGCAACGCATGCTTCAACAGTATCACTATCTATTCTGGTTGTTATTGAAATGTTGAACGCAATGAACAACCTTAGCGAATCAGACTCGCTCCTCACTTTCCCATTGTGGAAAAACATGTACTTGGTCTATGCAATTATTCTATCTCTGTTTCTCCACGGGCTGATATTGTACGTTCCTCCACTGAACATTTTGTTTTCGAGCGCTCCTCTGGATACAGAGGAATGGATAGCAGTATGGGCCATCAGCGCACCAGTTATCCTTTTTGACGAAATGTTTAAACTGTACGAACGGATGTTCTTGAGTCCCAAGACCAAGACCAAACAAATTCTTAATTACCACGGGGAAGACAAAAAGACTAGATGAAAAATATAGATTGTAAATCAAATAGAAACTTTTGACATGTTCTGAATACCCACGTGATCCACACTACACATGAACCTCCACAAACCGCGGTTTAGGGCCACCACCCCATTGTACCCACAACAACCTTCATCTACTTTCCTTTCGGTGTGTGATACACTGCCTCCTCAAATGTCGTTACGAGGAGCCTCGAGTAGCCAATCTTTGTACCACTCTCCTTATTTGGCCCCGGAAACACAGCAAATAGCACTGAGCTTGGGAGCCGGAGCAGTGTTTAGGGCAACAAATGGGTTACCGATATTTGAACCAGAAGATCCAGAAGATGAAAAGTTGGAGAAGCTTCTTGAAGATTTGAAAATACAAAAGAGATTAAAAGAAGGAGCGGAGAACCTTTTGTCTGCGGCCGAAGAGGCTGAAAGTGCTTTGAAATCGAAGGATAAGGAAAAGAATAAGGATAGGGTTAATTTGAAAAGACAAGCTGAAGAAAGACTAGATGAAATGAACCGATCAGTAGCAAATCTCGAGAATGAAATTGATAAATTAAAGGCAAAAAGAACACCGGGACCTCCATCTTCTTCAACATCACAACCATCACAACAACAACAGCAGCAGCAGCAGCAGCAACAACAACAGCAACAGCAACAATATGCACCGCCCTCAGTAGGAACGTTTTCGAATGCCAGCTTTTTCACCAAAAGGGTGAACGATAGCAGTAGCTCTTTGAACCTTGCCTCGACGAGTTTATCCAACAATTCTATCTTTTCAGGAATGAATGACGGTGTAGACATGGGGAAATACACGTATGAAGATGAAGCTGATGGGGAAAATGATGATTCACAAAGCCATATGGAGGGCTATGGAGGCGATCCAGCAAGTCCAACTTGGCTGCTTGGTGACATTTTACAATCACTTGGGGACGGGAAACGGGATTCCGAGTTTTTGGTTCAAAAAGCGAATGGGTTAACTGTGGTTCTTCGGAATAATCCACAATTAAAGTATGATTTAAATCTTACGGCTTTTGGAAATCGGATACAGGCTCTTTTGCTGAATCCTAATCAAGAGGTTAGTGCATCGGGTTACAGGCTGATCAGATATGCTATGTCAGATCTCGATTCAATCAGAGCGATAAGAATGTTTCGTTTAGATTTTTTCTTGATACGGACGTTTGTAAAGGATAGTGAATCTCAAATGGAAAAAGAGCAGGCTCTTAAATTGGTCAGGGCATTTCTGGATGTTGACGGTGGAGTGCAAGAGTTATCAGTTGGAGTAATGAGAGGAATTGTTGCCCTTGCTGAACAAAATGACGAAAAACTGAAAAATGTTTGCATTGAAACAATTGGGGAGGTTTTCTTGTTTAATTCAGAACTGGTATATAAAAGCGGCGGTGTCAAGGTTTTGATTCAATGTGCAATTGATGGACCCTATGAATTATCAAATTCTTGTGCGCTCTGTTTTGTCAAGGCATTGGAATACCCCGAGAGTAGAAAGTACTTGAGAAACGGGTACGATATGGCATACCTCATCTCTGCATTTACAGATATTCAAGTAAAAGGTCATGTCAATGTGGACAGATTACAAAACAATGCCTTTATCTTGACGGGATTTCTAAAATCATGGCCTGGTCTGATTAGCTTTTCGTTGAACAACTGCAAGATTTTCAAAACTTTGATACATTGTTTGATTTCGTCCATACCGATATTACGAGACATTTTGATGGACATTTTTTTTGATGTTTTGCAAATTCGAAAGCTGCCATGGGCTCAGAGTTTAAGCACAAAGGGATCATTAGGATTGATGAAGCGAACAGAAGAACTTTCCACAAAGCCAGCGGGATCTGGAATTGAAAAGAGACTGTTAAACCATTATGTGTCCCTGGTTCTCTACATTTTGCTGGAATGTGGACTTATTGACAAGCTTGTTTTGATCATTGAACAGAATGTAGACGATTTAAACGTTCGGAAAGCAGGATTGCTTCTTACCGAGATATCGAATCTCTGCGCAACAACTCTTCCAAGTGATATCTGGGAGGCGAAACTTCTTTTCCCAAGACTTTTCCGTTTGGCAGTATGTGGACCTGATGATGGAGGACCGGATAAGGCACAATATACAAATGCATTTTACCAGCTTGAAGAGATTTCAAGACGGTTAAACAAATCGCGGATGGTTGTATCAAGAACAAAAGCTCTTCATGCTGCCAGTGCATCCATGGCGGTTACATCTCCAACAACAGCTGCCACCTCCACAACGCAAACATCGGTTATTGAGCCATCCTCTATCCATCCAGAAGAATACGCAGCGACTGCTTCCAAAAACTTGAAAGCGAAACTAAGCTATCAAATAGACGACCCCCATTTTAAATTGTTGTTGATGGAAACGCATGTACTTACCACGAAATCATTTACAAAATGGAACTGGAACGTTTTGATGGAGTTTGTTCAAGGACCATTACGAAATCCGAAAAGGTTGGAGGAAATCACGAAAACGACGAAATTTTTGAAAAGACTCATGTCTTTTTACAGGCCTTTCAAGTATCGGTTTTCCTCAGTTAAACGAACAAAACCGAATTTACGATATATCAGATTGGGGAAAGAACTCTTTAAAACGCTGCTGGCCAGTAATGAGGGAGTCAAATATCTCACAGAAAACAAACTTCTTCGACAGATTGCCGAATGTCTTGCACAGCTTGATCCTCTAAGTGGGATAACTGCTTCGGAGCCGCTGTTTTCGAAACAGAGACTGGATGGTACGATTAGTTATGGGTATTTTGCATTTCTGGGTGTTCTAAGTGCAGACACGAATGGGGTTAAAATGATGGAAAGATGGAGAATATTTAGTATGATTTATCACATTGTGGATTTACCAACGAGGGATGATTTGAAAACGTATTTTGTGTCATCTTTGGATTATTCTTTTGTTGGACATGCTCGGGTGATTTTATCCAAGATTTTGACTTCAGGCAACGACTCTATACGGATTTTTGCAACAAAGCATCTTCGTAAACTTCTTGAATCTGATTCCCAGGAGGTCCGGAAATGGGCAGTTAAGGAGCTCGTGACGCAATTATACGATCCAAATGTCGAGGTATGCAATTTAGCCGTTCAGATTTTGGATGAATTTTGTACCAGTGAGGAAAACATGCACGATGTGATTAAGAGCAATCCTTTCCTTGATCAGCTTGGTTTTATTGGATCACCTTTACTTCTTCGATTTTTATCGACGCCAGAAGGATTTCAATACTTGACCGAAATCAACTTTGTTGAAGAAGAAATGGATAATTGGCTCAAGTTTAAAAACACGATATATGCACATCAAGTTGAAATGGCATTGAATCGAGAATACTACTCTTTAGAAACCATGAAGAAAAAAGTTGCTGCTCCAATAACACACCATTTTTTCGGTGAGTTGGTCAAGACTGAAGAAGGATGTCAAGTTTTGACACGTTCTGGTAATTTTAGTGAACTTTGTGCAAATGTACGAGAACACGCTGAAGAATGTGATGATGAGGATTCGGTGACCCAGTTGAAAGGTAGTCTTTGGGCAATTGGTCATATTGGATCTTCAAAGCTCGGTATACCTTTCCTGGAGATGAGTGGGATTGTGGAAGAGATTATTCAACTATGGCAGACCAGTCAAGTTTGGAGTGTAAAAGGTATTGCATTCATGGTCATTGGGTTGATTTCGAGTACTGTTGAAGGAGCAGAACTCCTTGATGAGTATGATTGGCTTTCAGTGACGGATCCCACGGGTCGGCCTCTTGGATATTGTATACCTAGTGATTTGGACATTGCGATGAATGTGGAACGGAACGATATTTCAATAACTGCGGTTTACGATGAGTATTGGAAGAAAGAGGTATCACCCGGCACCGGCACCGGCATAATTGGTGGTGTCGGATCAACAACAGCGGAGGATGGGAATACCAGTTCACTGATTGGGATAGAGATCACCTCAAACTCTGTGAATTTGGATTCAACAAATCGCAAAATTCTTAAATCGATTGTGAACTTGAGCAATCATATTCTTTCAAATGATATGGCGAAGGATTTGGCAAGACTTGAAACCAGTCATCGTGAAAGATTTGAAAATCCAGATTTGTACATTGAAACAATGAAATTACTTGAAAAATTTCGATATCGACAAACTATACGACGATTTATTGTGGAATTGTTTTCAAAGGCGAGGACTTTGGAAAGGATGATTAAAAGAGATCGAAGAAGATCTAGAGAACAGTCAATTCTGGAGAGGAATCAACTCAGAAACACAAGATTTTCTTCTTCTTCTGCTGCTGCTGCTGTGATGACACCCACCGCTGCTTCCATGCAAAGTAGCAGTGCTACTGGTAGTGGCGGGACAGTGGTGGAGGTTCAAGAATCGGGCCAAATGGATGGCGTTGATGAATATTATGAGGATTAGAGCATGTTTATTTTTACTTCATGTTTGTTTGTTTGTTTGTTTGTTTGTTTTACTGGATCTTTAGTTTATGTTTAGTGTTTTGCTTAATAGAGTGGTTTTTTCTATATCTTGTAAAAGTTAATGGGTCGTTTCCATTTGAGTTGAACAATCTAGCATGTTCAAAAAAGGGGTCGCAGTTTAAACCATGGGATATGAAAAAAAAAAAAAAAAGTATATAGGCCTTTCTTTTTACATCGCCGGTTAACTTGTCGGACTTTAACGGCGATGAAGATCTTGCGGCACACGAATAGATGGGATGCATCCTTGTCAGAAACAAAAAAAAGTGGTTTTAAGCGGCCGAGTTTGTGATTACGAACATTCGTTGATAACCAATTCCTTCTCACACAGCGGCGGCGGCAAAACAAAAAAATTGTTGCAAATGCATCCACAACTAAGCCGTCCTTGAGAAAAGTGATGGGAATGAGCAGTCTATTTTCCAAGGAGTTGATGGATCGTGATGTGAGATTTTATCATGAAGGTGGATACCACCATTATGATAAGGAACAAACTCCTCATCGCCACCATGTCGATCGAAGTGGGTACTCTCTTTGTTCCTCGGCTTCTGTTTGGTTTTGTAGTCCAAGAGCTGTTCACAACCTCGTTATTAAATCCCGTCATCTGACGACCAAGAAGCAAGAGAAATGAAGACTATGATAGAGACCAAACCCAGGAAAGACATTCCAGCCTCCCGAAAACTGGACCTCTTTTCTTGCTTATCAGCCACCACCGCCCACCGTGGCCATGTTTGTGACTGATAAGACACCACTTCTCTCTTTGGTTTTCTCACTGTGAAAGCCTATTGGACATGAGGGAACATAGATCTAGATCTAGATCTGGGGAGATTGATCGATCGAAGGATCAATCGATCTCTCTTCCATGCAGCATTGCATGATGTGTGCGGGTAAACAACTTACAGAGGTGTTGAATAAAGTCCTAAAAGATGCTCTTGAATACCCTCCAAAAAGATGGATTAACGTTTCTCTAAGTTGAATTTTAGAAACATTTTTTTCATTGAAGAATTAACCTTTTAAAAAACAAATTAGTCTTTGACATTATTGGATTGTATCATGTTTGGACATGGCGTAACCAAGACATCTGATTCTACTTCAGCAAAAGAGACCAAATTAAGAGACACTGGGAATGAACTTTTCAAATCGAAAATCCTAGAAAAGCCACTGGAGATAGATTCGGACCCTCAAAACATGAATACGTCTCGGTCCTTCAGAGCCATCTCACCTACGCCCAGCACTTCTTCCAACTCGAGACCACAGGAAAAGCGAAACGACCAGTCTCTTGAAGATGAGCTTGCGGATGCACATATGAACATATTACCAACAAGACAGATTGTGATTGTATTTATGGGGATAGGAACGGCGCTTGTTCTCAGTCTTATTGATCAAAGTGGGATTGCAGTATGTTTACCACAAATTGCAAAAAGTTTGGATGCAAGGGATACGATATCATGGGCAGGTACAGCCTCTCTTATTGGGAATTGTGTTTTCCAGGTTTTGTTTGGCAGATTGGCGGACATTTTCGGTCGGAAACATGTTTTATTGGGCGCAATGTATTTACTTGCACTTGGAGATTTACTATGTGGGTTTGCACGTAATGGGGTTGAGTTTTACGTGTTTCGATCCCTAACAGGTATAGCCACAGGTGGTGTTCAAGCGCTATCGATGATGGTTGTTTCTGATGTTGTAACACTTCGAGAACGAGGCAAATATCAAGGGATTTTGGGATCATTTATAGGAATCAGTAATACAGTAGCACCTTTTATTGCATCTGGATTTGCATCTTTGAATTCTCATGGTTGGCGATATTTTTTCTTCTTTATTTCGGGATCAACTGTGTTGATAACCCTCAATGTTTGGAAATTCATCCCCAATACACATACGAGATACTCTGTTAAGGAGAAATTGCTACAGATTGACTACTTGGGGTTTCTCCTTAGTGCTTCTAGCCTGGTACTGCTACTTGTTCCTATAAGCGGTGGCGGTTCAACTTACTCCTGGACAAGTCCATTGGTGATTGCAATGGCGAGCACTGGAGCGGTGATTTTCATTCTGTTTTTGCTTGTGGAGTGGAAATGGGCTGGATTGCCAATGATACCGCTAAGATTCTTTACGAGACCACAACTTTGCCTTTTACTTTTGCAAAACGTTTTGATTGGCATTGTATACACGTCTGGACTGTACTTCTATCCCTATTACTTTGAGGTGTGTCTTGATAAAAGCATGATCCAGGCGTCGGTTCTCATGATCCCCATGGTGGCCAGTTTGTCTCTGATAGCGGCACTGGGGGGTCAATTGCTAAGCAGATACGGCAAATACATGCCGATTATAATGACCGGGTACGGATTCTGGTTTGCGGGCGTTGGAATGACGTTGCGGTACTCGTTGAACACGCAAAGCTCATACATTGTGGGCAGCATGCTGTTGCAAGGGCTCGGGGTGGGGTGGATTTTCCAGCCGGTGTTGATTGCAGCCCAGGCGTACGCGAAAAAGGCAGACAGGGCCGTGGTGATCTCGACCAGGAACTTTCTACGCTCGTTCGGAGGAGCCGTGGGGCTGGCCGTTTGCAACACGATTGTCTCGAACAGCCTGAAGCGGAAGGTGGGCCAGATCGACCCGGGCTTGGTCCCCGACGACGTGAAGCTGGAGCTGGAAGGTGCAACGTATTCGAAGCCCGAGGTGCTCATGGAGCTGGACGCCGAGCAGAGACACGCGGTGCAAATGGCCTACGTGAGCAGCATCCACATGGCGTTTGTCTTTTTCGTACCGCTGACGGGATTTCTGTTCTTTTCGTCCTTTCTGATCCGGGACCGCGGACTAGCGCCGATTGACGAGAAGCCGGAGGATTAGTTGTGAAAAGTCTTTTCGGCCGGTAGGAATAGAAAAATAGAGTGTTGATCCAAACCCAACCTTTTTTTGTCGACAATGGAGCCACCCACGTAGTGAGAAAAATACAAGTAGGGGTCTCTGTAGAACGGAATGACGGGCGACGACATTTTCGGACTTTCCTGGCAGAGCAGGCCTGTTTGCACTCCACGCGACGCCGCTCTCCCGTAGCAGGGAGTTCCAACCAGTTCGAGCAGATCCCGCGAGTGCACATCCTCGTTTTCCTTCTCGTGTGCCGGCCAGAGCCCACAAACGAGACCAGAAGAACCCTGGTCCGGGGGTAGCCGCATGCTGGACAGACCAAAAACCTGAGCGAACCGCTCTCTCGCGTGCCCCCAGCCTGGCGAGAAGCCGCCAGCCTGGCCTTCTCCGTTCTCCGTCGGTCTCCCCCTACACGCGACCCCAATCTCCATTCCAGTGCGAACCTCGACCTCGACACTCGCTCCGTGCTGGCGGTT
Source organism: Alloascoidea africana (assembly GCA_030581615.1). Classification (NCBI taxonomy): domain Eukaryota; kingdom Fungi; phylum Ascomycota; class Alloascoideomycetes; order Alloascoideales; family Alloascoideaceae; genus Alloascoidea; species Alloascoidea africana. Next base: position 20,035 of record JAKTTT010000087.1, on the reverse strand, counting down.
TCTGCTTCTGCGGTGTCTGCTGGATGGATCTCCGGGGACCGGACCACCCACCAGGGGGGCCCGGCCGTTGGCGACCCGGTCTCGCGACCCGGTCTGCCGGCCGGCCTGCGGGCGCGTCGGAGCTCCGACGCTCACGTGACGCGGCCGCAGCCAATCAGCGGCGCGATGATTAATGCGAAAAAGTGAGAAACCCGGCTTTCTTTTTTGTGTTTTTTGCTGGCAGCGCGGGGTCGGCCTGAGGGAATTAGCACAGGCTTCATATATAAGCATTGCACCCCCCACAACTCCTTCTCTTCTCCAGCTACAGAGCACCAAAGTCTGCTATTTCCCCTGCTCCAACCACATCTACTCCTGCCAGTGACAGTCACAGTTACACAATGTTCAAGTCGTCTTCTCTGAGTCTAGCCGTTGGCGCAAAGACGCTGGGCCGCTCTGCTCTCATGGCCAGCCAGCAACAGGCCGGCGCCTTGTACGCTCTCCAGTCCCGTTCCCTGGCCACGGTTTCTGCCGAGACCCCCAAGGCTCCCAGAATCAAGACCTTCAAAATCTACAGATGGAACCCCGATACGCCGGAGCAGAAACCACAGCTCCAGGAGTACAAGATTGACCTGAACCAGACTGGTCCCATGATTCTGGACGCTATTCTCAAAATCAAAAATGAGCAGGACTCAACTCTCACTTTTCGAAGATCATGTCGTGAGGGAATCTGTGGTTCCTGTGCCATGAACATTGGCGGTAGAAATACTTTGGCATGTCTTTGCCGTATCGACACTGACACCACCAAGGAAACTAAAATTTATCCTCTCCCCCACATGTTTGTCGTCCGTGATTTGGTCCCCGACCTTACCCATTTTTACAAACAGTACAAGAGTATTCAACCCTATTTACAACGTGACTCTGTTCCAGAGGATGGTAAAGAGAATCTACAGAGCATTGAAGACCGTAAGAAGCTGGATGGTCTTTACGAATGTATTCTCTGTGCATGCTGCTCAACCTCTTGTCCCTCATACTGGTGGAATCAACAAGAATACCTGGGTCCTGCTGTTCTGATGCAGGCCTATCGGTGGTTGATTGATTCCAGAGATCAAGCCTCAGGTATCCGAAGAGAAATCCTTCAAAACAGCATGAGTCTGTATAGATGTCATACAATTATGAACTGTGCCAGAACATGTCCAAAAGGTTTGAACCCAGGTTTGGCCATTGCCAAGATTAAAAAATCAATTGCCTTGGCTTAATTCCCAAAAACCGTTTTTATTTTATTTACCGTGGCCGATGCGCTTGTAATTGTGCAAGTGCAAGGCACAAGTGCAAGTGCAAGTGGAACGGAAACGGAAAAAGGAAAACCGAAATGGAAATGAAACATGTGTGTAAGTAAAACCAATCAGATCCAGAAAAACGCAAGGGACATGGAAATACGAGAGTGAGTAGGAATAGCATAATTATAATGGCAAATCAATATTACCACGCTGGTAAAGGAGGAAAAAAAGGAAAAGAATCTTGCTTCTTTTTTTTTTGTTTGTTTGTTTGTTAACTTTTTTTTGTTGTTGATTCCTCTTGTTTACTTTTTCCTTTTCTTTCTTTGCCTGTTGTTATATTATTGTTATTTAGTTCGTCTTGTTTTTTAATTTTTTATTTGATGAGAAATAAACATCTCAAATTAACATCTTGTGCTTTGTAGACTTTGTGGGGGGTTGGTTGGATGGATGGGGATTGCTTGCTTTAACTCACTAGATTCACGTCCCAAAGATTCTGCTGCTGCAACAAAGAATCAAATCATAGATATGGATACGGATATAGAAACAGGCTGTATTACGCAAGAGCAATTTAACAATTGTCTTGAAATGCTTATGATTACACATTGGTTTGATAAACATGGTGGAGAACATGACTTGTCTCTTCAACACTGTGTCTCTGATCAGGTATTGTTTTAAGTGAGTGAGTCTTAGTTGAACAATTACCAACTGAGACTGCGTAAATTTAGTATTCAAGGCATCATGTCCATATGATCAAAGATATAACCGAACGATTAAATCCATTACATGAACAATGGGAGAAATGTCGTTATCATCTTCATGCGAATCTAGCATATTCTATAAATTACAGAGTACCTGTGTTACACTTTAACATACACAAGTATCAAGATGATGAGGATGGTATTGAGGAACACTCTGTTATAACGGATACATCTCAACTCTACAATTGTTTAAACCAGCTCATCTCATCCGATATGTACGGAGATGAACTGTTCAAGTATATAACCCAAGGAGTAAGTAATAATGCCCTTTGCAGATCAATAATGATTCTAACGTTTTGATTTGATTGCTCAGGAGGACCCAATCACGAATTTACCATCTTTCTTCATCCATCCTTGTCAAACTGCCCAGATCCTTCAACAGGTTATTCAAGATTGGCTCATCACAAACAACACAACGCAATTCCCTCTTGTTGAGTATCTCCCGCTGTGGATTTCCACCTACGCAAGACTTGTTTTACTATAACCACACACATTAAAACATCCATACGCCCCACACCCCCCAACACACACCCCAGACTATATAGACAGCACATTGAGAGTAAGAACAAGTATCTATAGACCTGGGAGTGAGTTTGTCAATTTCTGATCCAGCATGGCCACCATGAACAACGTCCGACTTCAAGTGCGTAATTTGGAGTCGCAGACCGAGTCACTTTTAGGATCCTATTCCGAGTTTATCCAGACACCGACTTCGAGTGCAGTTGAGGATGAGGTCAGGGTAGAGCATGAACTGCGGAGCGTTATCGAAAAGGTAAGTGATACCTTTTTTTCCTTTCCTACACAATTAAGAATTAATTGGATCAAAACCAGGAATTGACATTTGGGGAAAAATTCTAGCGAACTGAGGCAATCGAGTCATTATCTCGACTTTCATTACAAGATAACAAAATCCCAGCAACAAAATTACAACAATTACAACGCCACAAGGAGATTTTAAACGATCATAAACATGAGTTTTCACGGATTCAAGAAGGAATTCAAGAGGAAAGAAACCGATTAAATCTGTTGTTTTCTGTACGTTCGGATATCGAAAATCATAGAGCAAGAACAGGTACACCGGGGGCTGGGGGTAGACCAGGCGGTGCCTCCGCCGGTGCTGGTGGTGCCAATGGTGGTGGGAATACAAGAACAGCGGCACAAATGGAGGAAGATTACATGCTTGAAGAAAGAGGTCACATTAATGGTTCACACAGTTTGGCCGATCGACTTTTACAACAGGCTTTTGAAACGCGGGATGAGATTACAAGGCAAAGAGCAACTTTGGCAGGTGCTCAAAGAAGACTCATGTCCACAATAGGTACAAAAAATTTGTCCTCATTTCCTTAAAAAAAGATTCTCTTGCTAACTAATTGTTCTCCTCTTTTTTAGCACATATTCCTGGTATAAACACAATCATTTCAAAAGTAAATACCCGGAAAAAAAGAGATAGTCTTATAATTGCATCCCTAATCACCGTTTGTATCCTGTTTCTAATGTTTTTTGGATAACTGGTTTTTGGCTTAATTATCTGGTTCAACATCAAAATAAATAGATAAAATTGTTAATCCTATCCTTGTAATCGTTGTTGTTGTTGCTAGCTTCAATTAAACTGGTAGATTTTCCAGATCTGCTCATAATAACAAATCGTTATCGCTTAACCGGAGAGTGGGGGTTCACATTACAGCTATTACGAGAGTACACACACTCTCTCTCTTTGGGGGGGAGAAGACTAAATAGATAGATTACCAGCCTATAGCATTTTTTTTCTTCTTCTTTCTGCTCTTTATCGTTAAAAGTGGGCGCATTGTTTTAAACAAAATATACGAAAAGGAAAAGAAAAGAAAAGAAAAGAAAAATTTCGTTTCGCCAGAGTGGCTAAAACCATTTCAACTCTATTCCAACTTCAAACTTTCCACCACAACACAAATCCTATACACACACGCTCACGCCTAATCAACAATTGGTACCTGCTGTCTTCTGGTACCATTTGGCACCTGTGAGTACTGTGATCCCTTTCCGAAAGATTGCTTGGACCCTACAGAAGCAGTGGGGTCGATGCCGGTTGTAACCGCAGGCTCAGCGGCAACGCCATCTGCTTGAGGTCCGAGTCCTGCAGTCTGCCGTCTTGCAAAACGAGATCGAACAGGTGCTAGCTTGGCTTCAACCTGTGATCGAATAGGTGCGAGCTTTTCGTCAATCATTGCTCGAACAGGAGTCGTCTTCTCGGCAGCGATATCCCGAGCCTCTGCAAATTTGCCCTTTGCGAAAACAACACCACTGGCAACACCTTGATCAATTTCAGGTTGGAATCTAATGTAAATGGCCGGTAGTGTAAAGGCACCGATTGTGGCAATCAAAGATATGCTCCAAACAGTAACAAATCCACTGAATTGAAACAGAAACCATGAGAGAAAGGCGGCCAAAAAAGTTGCTCTAACGCTCTCAGCATATAGTATCTGCTGAGCATGGGCCAGCACGCTGCTTGAAATTCTAAAGACATAAGAGAAGAAATTCTCAGCGGCTTCATGTGGGATAGAAAGATACTTTGGCTTGAATCTGGAAACAAATCCAGATGGGCTTTTCTGTAAACGTCGACCAAGATATTCAACAGTGCCAGACACTAAAACAAAACAAAGAGATGGTTAGGTTAGTTAATGGTCAATCCAATCCAATCCAAAAAGAAACCGCGGAGTGGTCACTTACAAAACAAAACCGGATAGGCAATAAATAAAAAGACTCTAAAGACATTGACGTATTTGACAACGTAGAGGACAAACAACAGGAAACCAAAAGTTTTTCCAGTTGCAACTGGGTTGTCCCAGGTAAGGATATCGGGTACTCTTGGAGCGGCCATCTTTTGTAGATACACACACTAGGCAGAATCGAATGGAATCAACAAGACGAGATTAAAGGGAAGCGGAAGAAAGAAAAAAGGCCCCAATTGACGCTGACGGGAAAGGGAGGAAAGTGGTATGAAGGGTAAAACAAGGGATGGAAATTCACACCCTTTTTAAACGGTGTCGTGTGGTGTGCCCAAAACACCTCTACATTCGGGCGGGTAACCGGGTCCGAGCTGGTTGATTGATTGCGCTGCGAGCGAATTTTTGGGCCCTTAGTGCCCGGATTCTGTCATGTTGGCCAGCCTTTGTTTGCGCGTGTTCCGTCTTTCTTTGCTCTTTGACGACGTGTTGCAACAGAGTGTCTGTTTCGCGGTGGCGTTTTGCTGTTTCTTTGCTTGCAACTGGTGTATGCGTATGGACCCAAGTCTGAGCTTAAGTCTGAGTCTGGATCTGGATCTGGATCTGGGCGTCGTAGATTGGAATCTGGTTGCCACCATTTGCTGCAATCCCAGCAAATAGAACTAAGCATCTGCTGGGAGGTATCACGAATGCTTGCATTTATTTGTTTTCGTGCGCTTCGCTTTGCTTCCCAAACAGACCCGGTCATTTGACTCTGCTCGGCAAGGCGTGGGTGTTGAGCTGGCATCTTTTAGAGCATTTGATAATTTAATGATATTATTTGTTCATCATTAAAATTCAATTAGTCGAAGGAATGCTCAGATATGGGTGTCAGGTTATGAGCCAATTTCCTTATGGTATAAAGGATGGCGAAATCTGCTTGTCATATGCAAATGTTGAAACTTGTTTATCGCTGTCCAGATCGTCCGTGCTTTTTAATGAGCATACTCCAAAGCAACTGGTTGAACCACGTAGTCAGTCGTCAGCCATCTTTCTGGAGATCGTCATAGATACAAATAAATATCGATATAATAATTAATATGTGGATCCGGTTTACTCCCGATCGTGGTATCAAACCGAGTTTTTTTTTTTTTGGTTCCTGATTTGCCGTGTGTTTAGGATCAAGAGTGATGCGGCTCGAACGCGTAGTAATGCTCATCGCGATCGAGAGAAACTTGACAGCAGGATCAAACAACCCGGGTATAAATATGAGTTCACATCGATGGTTTTTTTCTCTGTTCCATATCAGCATGCTATTTGGAGAGAAAAGAAGTGTTCATTCACGGTCTTTAAATAACAACTTGGTTTTCCTTGTGGTGTTGTTCTGCCCAGGACCCAACATATCTATCTGTCAGAGACGATAATGCTTAGACTCCAGCAAGCAGTATAACCCCGGAGTGGGCCCCTGGCCCTGGGGTAGCTGGGGCACCGGGAAAGCAGAGCACGGATAGCACGACACCGGTCCCGGAATGCCAGTCGATATCATCAGAGTGAGACATGAACAGGAGGAAACCGTGAGAAGAACAAGAAGAAGTAGAAGAAGAAGAGAAGAGAAACAACAACACTCGCGATGCAACGCACTGGCCAAATCCAACAAAAATCGCACTTGCCCAGAGCATGTTACCCGGCCACACCGACCCCCCGCAAATGAGGACGCGCGCGAAACCTGATTACCTCGGCTGACTCACCGCTTACGTAACCACCGATGACACATTTTCTTTTTTTTTTTAGATCTGGGATTCTCACCCTGACTCTTCACTCCTTTGCGGACAAAAATACTAAAACCGTATCCTCTGGTATATTTCCTCCTCTCCTGAGCAGTGAAACGTTACACACAAAGTCTCGTCAATGGGTTTACCAATACTAGCTCACAATTCAAGGTCTTTTGCGCAAAGAGCAGGCCTACTAGCCCGGTTCCGGTTCCGGCGCGGTCTAGCAACAGTGGTAAAGTCCACTAGCAGCATACCCCAGAGTTTAACTGAAAAAATCGTCCAAAAGGCTGCTGTTGGTTTACCAGAGGGCAAAATTGTCCGAAGTGGTGATTATGTTTCTATAAGGCCTGCACACTGTATGACTCATGATAATACTTGGCCCGTTGCTCTCAAGTTTAAGGGACTGGGTGCCGCAAAAGTGAAGGATGCAAGACAGGTCGTCATGACACTGGACCATGATGTCCAGAACAAATCGGAGAAAAATCTCACAAAGTATAGAAATATCGAGAATTTTGCAAAAGAACAAGGCATTGATTTTTATCCTGCGGGTAGAGGCATTGGACATCAGATAATGGTCGAGGAAGGTTATGCATTTCCTTTGAAGCTGTGCGTTGCCTCTGATTCCCACTCAAACACTTATGGAGGAATTGGAGGCTTGGGGACTCCAATTGTAAGAACGGATGCAGCCTCTATTTGGGCTACAGGTCAGACCTGGTGGCAGATTCCACCAGTCGCTAAAGTCGAGCTCAAGGGAAGACTTCCAAAAGGTGTTTCGGGCAAAGATGTTATTGTCGCTCTTTGCGGTGTTTTCAACAATGACGAGGTTCTTAACCATGCAATTGAGTTTGTAGGAGACGAGATCGAGGCTCTATCAATTGATTCTCGGCTGACAATTGCAAATATGACTACAGAATGGGGTGCGCTCTCGGGCCTTTTCCCCGTCGACCAGACCTTGATCCAGTGGTACAGAGAACGCATACAAAAGCTTCCACAGCCTCACCCTCGGATAAACCAGCAAACCATCGATGGATTGGAGAATAACATGGTTACTGCTGATCCAGGTGCAAAATACGCAAAACATCTGGTACTAGACTTGGAGAGTCTGGCCCCCTATGTCTCGGGTCCGAACTCGGTAAAGGTCTCTAACTCTCTTTCTGATCTTGTCAAGCAGAGCATCAAAATCGACAAGGCATATCTGGTCTCGTGCACAAACAGCCGATTAAGTGATATACGCGAAGCAGCTTCTGTTGTCAAGGGACACAAAGTCGCTCCTGGTGTCGAGTTCTACATTGCAGCTGCTTCATCCAATGTCCAGGCAGATGCTGAAGCTGTTGGTGCATGGCAGACGTTGCTGGAAGCTGGGGCAATCCCACTTCCAGCTGGTTGTGGACCATGTATCGGCTTAGGAGCCGGTTTGTTGAAAGATGGAGAGGTGGGAATCTCAGCCACGAATCGTAACTTCAAAGGCAGAATGGGTAGCAGAGATGCCCTGGCCTATCTTGCTTCCCCCGCCGTTGTTGCTGCCTCTGCAGTCAAGGGCAGAATGGCATTTCCTGAAGAGGTTGAGAACAAGACTCCTCCTGCGGAAAGAGGAATTAAGAGTGCGATAATTGAATTGGAACCTGAGGCTGAAGAAGTAGAAGCTTCCTCCGGCGGTACCAACATTTTGGAAGGCTTCCCGAGCCGAATTGAAGGCGAGTTGGTTCTCTGTGATGCTGACAATATCAACACAGACGGTATTTACCCTGGGAAGTATACCTATCAAGACGATGTTCCAAGGGAAAAGATGGCCGAAGTTTGTATGGAAAACTATGATTCCGAGTTTGGTGCAAAGACCAAACCCAATGATATAATCATTTCAGGCTTCAACTTTGGTACGGGTTCTTCCAGAGAGCAGGCGGCAACTGCAATTTTGGCCCGGGATATGAAGCTTGTGATTGCCGGTTCATTTGGTAACATTTTCTCGAGAAACAGTATTAACAATGCTTTGCTGACGTTGGAGATCCCACAACTGATAAACATGTTGAGGGAAAAGTATGCAAATGCAGAGCCTGAATTGACACGAAGAACTGGATGGTTTGCAACATGGGATGTCAGTGCTTCAACTGTCACTGTAACAGAGGGCCAAAATGGGAAAGTTGTTTTGAAACAAAAGGTTGGAGAACTGGGGATGAATTTACAGGAAATTATCGTCAAGGGTGGACTTGAAGGATGGGTCAAGTCACAGTTGTGAATGAAAAATAATGTAGATGTTTGCATATAGATATCCAAAAATATGAACATGAGCTTTGAATGGAATTTTTATCTTGTTTCTTTACTCTACATTTAGGATTGACATTTATATTACTTTACTCATCAATTGCTCCACAAACGCACGCAGTTTTTTGCTCCCCTTGACTTTTTATTGAGCAGATCCAATCTCATTGACCACCTCATCAAAAGCATCTTTATATTCTTTAGTCTTTTCAGCGTCTCCACTCTTCTTCTTTGAACCCCCAGGAACAATGAAAACCGCCGATGTTGGTCTCTTCGTTGCGCCCGCAGAACCCAGATCCTGTTTTGAAGGAATGAAAAGATATGGAACTGAATGGTCCTCGCATAGAACAGGTATATGGGAAATCACATCAGGTGGTGATATGTCTCCAGCTAGAATAACAAGGCCCTTGTCGCCTTTTCGTAGGGCTTTTACCACCTCTTTCGTTCCTCTTTTAACATGCTTTGCTTTTGATGCTACAAAAGGTTTTAGAAATATTAGATACAAAACATATAGAAATGCAAATATTTTCAATAGTTACCTTTCTTTATTGTCTTCAAAACTTTTTTGTTTAATTTCTTGGTAGCAAGTGGATGAGCAAATGGTAAAACTTCAGATACCCGCTTGTCGTAGTTATCTTCTGCTTCTTCTTTGTGCTCCTTCTTGGGGCTCTTAGTCTTATCTTTAGCCATTGTGGGTATATGTTAGATAGTCTTGTTCTTCGACTTTTTTTCAGATGGAGGTAATTTTTTTTCTTTCGGGCTCACAATTTCAAGAAAACCGGGTAACCTTATCGTTCTGACGGATGCTCCGCAACACCGAAAACGAAAACTTGGTTAAAGTCGACTTTCCTCTCTTTTCTCCCCGTCTTTGACTACGACAAGCAGCCACTAGCTTTTGAACAAAAATGTTTGGTTACAAGAAATTTCCCACTCCTATCGGTATGCATTTGAGATATTCATGTTATATTTTTTGTTGGGTGTGGACTGTTTGGAACGAGTTGTGTTTCTAACCTCGGAATATAGTTAAACCCTTGTGGCCATTCTTCGTTGGAGGTAAGCGAGAATAAACCGACTATATTAGACTTTTTTGCTCCGGCGAATCTTCAATCTATTTATGAGAGCATCAATCAAACATACAAATGTTTGGATCTGTTGGCGGTGGATGGCTTGGATCGAGTTCCGATCATTAGAGACTCTATCATTGGCGGCCTCTTTTCGCTCTAGTTCAGATCGCCGAAATGTCAACCGTTGGGTTTGTTCGACAACCAACCAAGCTCGCCTAGTCTGTTTGAGATTTCCGAAGCGAAAAGGATATAGACCGAGAGAAAATACTCCTGTATTGATACTAATATGCTTCTAGGTGCTATCACTTACTACCTTATTGGAAAGGGAGCTACTGCCTCCATGAACTGTATGTACCAGCAGTTTCAGCTATTGTACTAAAAGACTGCACTAACAATGTTTTTGGAATAGCCTCTCAATTTATCGATGATCCTCGACATCCTCGATTCAAGCAGGGTTCTGCTGGACACTAAACTGATAGAGCTGCGTGTGGTAATCTGCGACAACCGATTGTTATAGAAAAAGATAAAGTACAGCGAAATGCCAATTTTATAAAATGTTGTTTGTTTAAATGTTGTAACCGTAGTGCTAAATTCTACCGAGTTTTGGTAAAACAGTTTTCATATTACATTTCATCCACTTGCCGCTGTTGTTTTGTGTCACCGTATTCTAGAAACAGGAGGAAGAGTTGTGTCCTGAATTTTTGTCAAGTCTACAACAGTCCACTTGTCTTCTCTCCAACAATCCACACCCTTATCATGGCTTTCAAGCCTCTGTTGGTTGGCATTATAGCTTACGTTGGATATATACTGTACGCCTACTATTTGGGGGATGAATTGGGGAATGCCAGCACGGGCAACGAAGCACACGATAAACCACTAGGTAATGGTGCAAACACATGGAAATCAAGGCAAGATGAAGTTCGGCAGGCCTTCATAGATTCCTGGTATGGATACGAGAAGTATGCTTGGGGGAAAGACATTTACAATCCATTATCGCAATCAGGAGAAAATATAGGTCCTGCGCCTGTGGGATGGATTATTGTGGATTCCCTGGACACTCTGATGATCATGGGCCTGACAGACGAGTTGGAAGCAGCAAGGGATTTTGTGAAAAACGACCTTGACTATAACATCGACTATACCATAAACACATTTGAAACGACCATTCGCATGCTAGGAGGGCTGCTATCTGCGTATTACCTCTCTTCTGATGAGCTGTACTTGGAAAGGGCAATAGATCTTGGAGACAGACTTTTGGGAGCGTTCGATAGTGGAACAGGTATTGCCTATTCTGGTGTCCACTTGAGCACAGGGGAAGGCATAAAGAGCCCGTTTGATCAAGGTGCTAGCTCTACTGCGGAAGCAGCAACCTTGCAATTGGAGTTCAAGTATCTAGCACATCTTACTGGAAATGCAGAGTACTGGGAGAAAGCAGAACAGGTTATGCCAGTAATAGACGGAAACCAACCTCCTTATGGCCTTGTTCCGATTTTCATTCAGCCTGACACTGGTAAATTCCAAGGTCGTTTGATTAGGCTTGGCTCAAGAGGCGATTCATATTATGAGTATCTTTTGAAACAATACTTGCAAACGAAGAGACAGGAGCCGGTGTATCTGGACATGTACAATGAAGCGCTGACAGGCGTGAAGAGGAAAATGCTGAAAAGGTCCTATCCTTCAAAGCTTCAATTTATTGGAGAATTACCCAAAGGGGTAGGCGGGAAAGTTTCTTCCAAGATGGACCATCTGGTATGCTTTATGGGCGGGTTGATTGCACTTGGAGCAACAGAGGGATTATCAGAATCCGAAGCTACAAAGCTGGGCTGGTGGACGGTCAACAGGTATCAAGATCTACGGCTAGCCCAAGATATAACAAAGACTTGTTATGAGATCTATGCTCAGACAGAAACTGGGCTAGGTTCTGAAATTGTCTATTTTAACACAGACCCAAACAAGAAAGACGCACAAGACTTTGTTATCTTTCCCAATGATAAGCATAATCTGCAACGACCTGAAGCGGTTGAGAGTCTTTTTGTTCTGTGGCGAATCACAAAGGATGTGAAATATCGGAATTGGGGATGGGAGATATTTCAAGCGTTTCAGAACCACTCAAAGGTGGAAGGTGACGCTGGTTATGTATGTTTGGACGATGTTACCTCAGTTCCACCCAGACAAAAAGATAACATGGAATCCTTTTGGCTTTCGGAAACGTTAAAATATCTTTATCTGCTATTTGACGATGATGAAGATTTGTTACCCTTGAGTAAGGTCGTTTTCAACACCGAGGCCCATCCGTTCCCTAAAATTGACCTAGCTCCGTTCAAAACAGGATGGAAAAGGGCATCAAGGGAAAAGACCGAGTCCAAAGATCTCTAATTTGGTTTCAGGCCTATGTAATTGGATGTGAGCATAAGCATGGCTTTGCCTACCAACCAGCTTGTCCTGATCAAGCTGGTGGAACTTCTGCAATGTAACCAAATCAAAGATGGAAATATTCAGATTCGAATTCGGTTATCAGTTCAAGACTACAATACAAATGGATAAGAGATTGAACAAAGTCCATAGAATATCCCACTGCTAGTATGTATTAACACCAAACTTTCCATACATTTAAATATTTAGGCGCCTGAGGGTACATCTTGATGATTTTGCTAGCAGCAGTTTGTTGGCTTTTCCAACCCTCTACCAAATGTTTATCTAGCGGTAGCGCCAAAGGGTTTTTCATTTAGTCATCTTGTAACTTGTGTCTTGCTCATTTAGTTTGAAGCATGCCATTGTTGATGAATTTTGTTCTTCCTTTCTAAGGTATATGCTTTTTGCAATGGAAACGATGATGACCGTTTTCTGAGTTAATTCTTTTAGTCTTCAGTTCTAATTGAAAGCATACTTATGGCAGCTCATCATTTATTATCAATTATTGACATAAGATAACAACGCCTTCCATTATGGTTATAATTACGATAATTTTTTAAAGTCGGGGAAGCCACTCCAATGATTTAGCCACACATTTACTTTTTGTGAGATTGTCACGTTTATTGACTTGAGCTTAGAACGTACCCGTAATCCTCAGGTACGTAATTAATGACTAAGAAGTTTGTAGCCTTGAATTTGTTGACCGATAAATTCAGGATTTAAAGTCTACGCTTTTATTCCTAACAAGTTTTCCAGAAATTAATTCAGTTCTTTACAAGTAGCATTAACGTTCTGTTAGTGAACTAGTAAGCCCTTGATTTCCCACCAATCCTCACACTCATATAGAAAAGAAGATAAACTCCACAATCTGACTCTTTGTGATAGCCTATGTTGGTAGCATAGCAATAGATACATTTATCCGTAATCAAGGCTGATATTGTTGTAATTGTAAAAAGCTAGCCCATTCCATATCTAAAACTTCTCTCCTTGTCCATTTTTCTTTTGAAAAGAATGCACTCATGCTCTTTAAAGCTATCCATGGGCGGGGGTGCCTGCAAAGCCAAGACTATTGTAACTGATAACGGCGGCCAATTCAAATTGCGGGAATCGAGAAATTCACTGCCCGAAAGAATATCAAGCACTTTCTAACCAGCCCCAAATCTCCATTCACGAACGGTGCAACTGAGCTAACAATCGCACAATGTTTGAGATCCACTGGAGACCAATCACGACTACCCATTTCCCTATGGCCGTGCATTGTTAGAGAAATCAATGAGCAAATGGCAACATTATAGGAAGATAGTAACGTATCCGCAAACCTCTAAACATGTGCTATGGTGCAGGTTCTATGTAGCTACTTGTGAATGAAATGTGAAACGGTAGTGGATTTCGCGATTTCTGCGTCTTTAAACCCACTGCCATTATCGGTTTCAATTGTTTTTACAATGCAGTCAGTCAGTCACCCATCGTGTATAGATGGCCACTTGACCTGTTTCATATCTTTCTGAACCAAAGGATTATACAATCTGAATTGGTATACCAGTTGAAAGCAGTAAGGGTATCTTTGGGCCTGTTGATGATTAGGTTGTTGTACTTTTGTGCAGTCGGTGTGAATTAACCTGGAGTGTGGGTCGGTTTGGATGTGGATATGTGATACAGAAATATTGCCAGTTGTTGATTAATGGAATATGATTTTCATACAGAAAACTTGTTTCTTGGGGGATATAGAGCTGGTATAGTATAAACATGTTCTACTACTTGCGAGTACTTACTCCTTCCTCCCTGTTGAGTTTGTCCAAGGTCTCCTTCAACCAGGGGTTTTCCGATAGCGTTTTTGCTTGCCAATACAAAATAAGTAGATATTAAAGTCCAGAAACTTGCCTCCCTTTACTTCCTTACTCTTATAGAGATTGGATTTGGTCTTTATCGTGAACAAAGCTTCTGAGTTTTGTGCCCCCCACGTTTCGTCCTACTGCTTAAATATTGAGCATGGTATCCCTTGCAATACTGTTTCCAGGTTGCATATTCCTGCAATTTTTGATCAAACTAGGTACTTTTGCACCTGCGTTCGCACGACGAAAATGGACGAGAAACATGAAGAAAGAGAGGTTGAGTGTCACGTTCAGTTTGGCGTTTCTGGCGTGACCGGGTAATACTACTAGCCCACTGAGATGACGCCAAAAGGTGAAACCCTGTTACAACAACACCTTCCCTCCATCACCATTGTTACAGCGATTGTGCCACCTTTTATTTCCCTGTTTAGCTTATAACTCATTCTGTAAGGCGAATGTTTGGCCTTGGTCTATTCAAAAAGAAACTTTCATACGAAGAACAGCTCACCTCGCTGTCAGAAAAGATTAATGATAGGAAACGCCGGATAGTCGTGGCCACCTACAGGCAGCGTAAGGTGACCCGTAATATGACGCTTTACTGGACGATTGTATATTCGGCATTTATAGTTGTTCTTTTCATACGGAAATCTCTACAGAGGTACACAAATTATGAGTTAGGAACGGCTTTCCTGGGTCCCTTTGCAATATACGGCCTGCGGAAATTCATTTTTCTGTATTACTCTAACACCATCCAGCGACACGAGACAAAGCTAGAGCTGTTAAAGCAAGAACAGGAAGCCAAAATTGAGGAGTTGAAATCCAAAACAAATTTCTATTCCACACGGTCACTCGTTCGTAAATACAGCAGTCAGAACTTGAATGTGGATGACTACCTGGAAAATGCATCCCAGGCCAGTGAAGAATACATTGCCCAAAAATTTAATCTTATTGAAGACTACCAGAATTTAACAGGCAGCAAGTTCAGACCCGGTTTGACTTGGTTTGACCATTTTCTCGACTTTTTGCTTGGGAACCAGGACTATGCAAACACAAAAAACGGTCGTTATGCTCTTATTTGCAACGCCTGCCTATGCCACAATGGTCTAGCTCCTCCTGGAGCAGACCCACTTAAGCTCTTTTACATCTGCCCAAACTGTGGTGCTCAGAATGGAGAATTGGGATATGCCATTTCCAAAATGTCCAGAGATACAGCCGGCAACTTCAGTGATACAGATATTGAACCGAATGCTGAAGAACACAAGAAGGACGTGGATAAGATTCCCTCGTTATCCGGTAGTCCTCCTTCTGACTCTGCTTCTGCTATCACGGCCATAGATCGACGATCTCAGGGTAGCATCTCTGACGTTGTTTATACCACTGGTATGAGGAAATCTCAAAACAAAACTGTGAGAAAACGAAATTGAGAAAGAGAGGTCTCAGCTTAGCATTATCTTTTTGTTTTTGATTCTTTTTGCATTTTTCTGCATGTCTTTTTGCATCTATACTGTTTTACGTTGTCGTTATGGAAACGAGTACCGGTGTAGGCTTTGTCTTTGACTTTGCGGTTTCCTTGAAAGGCTGCCAATCTACCAATTATTATGACTGACATATTTACTATTTTAATCACTAAAGGATATTGATACTTTAGAGATTGCTCACATGTGTTGTGAAATTCATAATGTATGAACTTTTCCTGAAACATTCAGGTTTACCATTAGCACTTATCGTTAGGGTAATTTTCTAAATGCTATAATGTATGCGTTTACTCTGTGAGTTGCATAATGGCATTCACAATGTCTCCGTTTTGATCACGTAGAGCCTTCACTGCCTTGGCTCGTGAAACACCAGCCTGGTCAACGACCAATTCAATGTCCTTTTCATCAAGTCCAGAAGCATCAACCTCGGCATCATCTTCAGCGTCATCTTCCTTTTTGGAGGTAGATGCAGCGGCCTCCAAGTCAGCAGTAATTGAAGCTGGATCCTTAGCAGCAATCTCACCACCCTCAGTAGAGGCAGCAGCAGCGGCAGCAGCAGCCTGTTGAGCTTGTTGAGCAGCAGCGTATTTCTGATTAATGTCCTCAACCTTGACTTCGCCAAACACAACATAGGTTCCAGCGGAGCTCTTGTAAACCTCAGGATCCTGAACGACAAAGATGAAGTTCTTGGATCTGGTGAAAGTAACACGGTTGATTCCCTTAACCTTCTTCAAGTTGAGCTTGGAGATGAGCTTTCGTGCCTTCTTCTCGTTACGAGACAACACAGAGACTGATGCACCGTCTGGGATCTCCTGGTCATCATCATTGCCGTGGCTGTGGCTATGGTCGTGATCATGGCCGTCATGGGTATGAGTATGTGCCTGTTCCTCAACAGCTGGGACAGTCTCGGTGACTTCTTCAATCTTTGGTTCCTGGGACATTGTTAATCCTAGAAATAACAACCTGTTAGAAACTTGCACAAATCTGAAAATGAAGAAGTATATTCAGTATCTGACCGTACAATTGCGTGAGTACTCTAGAGTTTTGTATGACTGGTACGGCCTTGTCGTTGGAGGAGGTTTTTCTCCACCTTCTGCGTCGAAATTTGTTTGGTGCTGAAAATTACACACTGTGTGGTACATATCAAACCCGTACCAAATTTAGTAGGAGCAAAATCAAAGTTGCTACGCCCTAAAGACAGGGTAACACTTTACAGAAGATGTTGTTTCTAACGGTTTTCTTCCAATGCAGCAGAAGTTACTTCTCCACTTGAGCTTAGCAACCGTAATATTAAAAAACGAATGTACTAGTGTTATTTTTTCCCCTTGTTATTTCTCATCTAAGGCTGTAAAAGTAATTTGGGCGAATGCAAGAACACAACCCTGATAAGAGCGAAGATATAATTTGTATAGTACAAACAGGACATTGTCATAGTTTGTGTCCCTTTTTGCCACAAATCTTGGCTAATCTTTAGGAAAAAGATCTTGTAAACGGACATTCTAATTCTTCTTCACCTCCCCATATTCCAAATTTGTGGTTTGGCACTCAGAATCGTTCCATGTTATTGTGCAATAGACAATAGAACGCGAAGAGAATAACCTCGAAGCGTCTCTACAGATCTGTGAATATATTCACAATACTGTGTATCTCAGCATCAATGCCGTTTTGTTTTGGACACGCTTATGAGTTTTACCAAAAGCCATGCCATTGACCGTTTGAAATACAGCTGAAAGAGATAAAAGGTGCCTGTCCTTGATTCCAATGAGCAACAGTTTAACCGCAATCAATGGCTGGACGATGTAAAACTTGGCATCGGTCTTGTCGTGTTTTTTAACTTCAGGAACAGTTCTATACTCCATGCATGCCCTGAGTCCAGCCCCACTAGAAAACAAAGGTGAAAAAATTCAAACAGTTAATGGCTAGTATTTTTTCATCCCAGTGACATCTAATATTTCTTAAATCTCAAGACAATGGGTGCTGAGATCATGATGTGGATGAGCAATCTTAAATTAATGTTAGGCCTTGGTGGAGAAATTTTATATACATCAAGAACACCTTGGGGTTTGTTAGAATCTCTTATAAGATAGAATAGTTTTTCTCTTGAAGGAATAAAAAAAGAATGAGAAATAGAAACAATGAATCAAGATATTTTAGATATATGTTAAACGCTGCGATTTTACATCGTGTGAAGGTTCCTTCACGAAACTTCAAGGGTTCACGCTTGGAAACCTGGTTCAATTATTAGGACCCTTGCCAGCTGGCTCGCGCTGGCTTTGCCAACATATGATCTTTATTCAGTTATACAGTCGAGTCGTATGGCTCGGAGTTGTGACAACTGATGATGACGGATTTGATTTGAAACATTCAGTTTTGACTTAGATGATTAGGAATAGCCGCTGAAGGCAGAAAGTTATATAAAGACCTCTTGTTGCTAGTTATATAGGACAAGCAATAAGAGGTCTTTAGTCTGCCAAGTCCATAGGTTAGTCAGAGAGATAGGGACAGAATAAATAGAGCAGTAGCGAATGGGCTTTAACGAGACACGGCGGTTTGAAGCCAAGTTTTGATCTAGTAGGACGAGTGCTGACATTCAGTGGCTATTTCTAATTTTCTAAGTCAAAACTAAATATTACAAGTCAGATTTATCATCATAAATTGTCACAACTCAAAGTCATACGAATCGACTGTATAACTGAATAGTGATCATATGTTGGCAAAGTCAGCGCGAATAATTGAACCAGGGTTCCAAGCGTGAACCCTTGAAGTTTCGTGAAGAAACCTTCATAGTTTCTGTAAGAGAACAGAGCCTCAGTCCTGAACACTTGGGTTGTGGGTTTGGTTTCATAAAACTTGCATTAAGGTAACATGTAGAAAAGAACAAGGAAGCTACAGAAATTAACTTTAAATACACAACATCAGTATTCATTTTACACATGTGACCGATTGTGCTATCGGAACAAAGAGTAAGAATCATAATTATGAAAGGGCATGTTCCTTACACTCTCCCCTAACTTCAGGCTCCTCTCCAGCTTCAGTTGCACCAAAAGATTTCCACTGATCCATTAAACTCTGAAGAAGAACGTCATTGGCTTCTGCAAAGAGTCTAGCGTGAACCGCTGTTACCAATGTTGTGTCACAATCTGACTAGGTGACATATAACAGCTCTTTTTCTTTGTCAGTCCCAAGAATACTAGTCATCTCATTAATCCTAACTCTTGTTTCAGCTTCTGTTCTTGGCGGTTGTTCCAAGTAAGACACTTGTCTGTTGTAAGGCTTAAAGTGTTGTTTATTTATCACTCTATGTTTCTTGGTTTAGTTGGCTGTTCTCACACATCCACTTCGATAGCGCTTTCCAAAGCTTCATTAACGTTTGAGGGTAGAGATGTGCGGTCCTATGCAGTTCAGTTTTAAACGCTCAGAGTTAAGCTTGGTGAAGAATGGATTTCCAACGAGGCAATGTTGGAACTCTTTCTGGATGGGGTTAAGCCTGAAGTCCAAAAACAGGTACGGCTTTCTCTACCCTCAAACGTTAATGAAGCTTTGGAAAGCGCTATTGAAGTGGATGCGTGAGAACAGCCAACTAAACCAAGAAACATAGAGTGATAAATAAACAACACTTTAAGCCTTACAACAGACAAGTGTCTTACTTGGAACAACCGCCAAGAACAGAAGCTGAAACAAGAGTTAGGATTAATGAGATGACTAGTATTCTTGGGACTGACAAAGAAAAAGAGCTGTTATATGTCACCTAGTCAGATTGTGACACAACATTGGTAACAGCGGTTCACGCTAGACTCTTTGCAGAAGCCAATGACGTTCTTCTTCAGAGTTTAATGGATCAGTGGAAATCTTTTGGTGCAACTGAAGCTGGAGAGGAGCCTGAAGTTAGGGGAGAGTGTAAGGAACATGCCCTTTCGCTAATATCAACTGTTATTTTCTTGATATTACTTTCTTGTGTTCCTTATTGGTCAAAGATAAGTTATCTATTTCATTATCTTATCTTTCTTATCTTATTATCTTAGCCTTTCAACTGGAATCTATTACTATGCTTTACTTTCTATTCGCCAAAGATATATGGAATATCTTTGCCTCATTACTTTAATTATCACTATTATTATTTCGACTTCTCTTGGCTCAGTCTATATAAGCTAGTCTAACTCCTTTTAATAAAGATTAACAAATATTCAAGCTGAAAGAAAAATCTTGGCGATACTGCCATCGGAATTCCTTTTGGGCATCGCTACCATGTGTAAGAGAACAGAGCCTTAGCTCTGAACTCTTACAATTTCTATAAGAGAACTAGCTTGGGAGCAGGTTCTCTTATGATCTTTTGAGCAGGGCAAAGTGCAGAGTGCAAGGGCAAGGAGAGAGAGAGAGAGAGAGGGAGAGAGAGGGAGGGAGAGGGAGAGAGAGGGAGGGGGAGGGAGAGAGAGGGAGGGAGAGGCTGGCATTTGTGTGGCATTAGAATTGTAAGGTGCTTGCTCTATCTATTAACTTGAGAACAGCTTTGGACGGGTTTCTAATAGCCAAGA
>JAKTTT010000086.1:0-70027 GCA_030581615.1 Alloascoidea africana | reverse complement strand
GATGTTGACAAGTTTACTAAAGGAGCTCAGTCTTTTATGCACTGGGAGGCCCTCCTGCGTGCTGAGAACAAGTCACTCCGCGAGGCTAATGAGAGACTTAGCAAGCGCCGAAGGGCCAGAAATACAAACATACAGCAAGGAGGAGCCCTTTAGGTAGGAGAAGGTCAAGAATTTATAGCTCAGAAGGAGGCGGATAAGCAGGCAGCTCATGAAACAAGGCAATTTGGTGGTCGGTCGAGGCGAGCTGCGGCTACTGTTGGGCGATGTTGTACTTGCGGGAAAGCTGGTCATAATTTGCGGACTTGTACAAAAGATGTAGAAATGTCTGGAGATTCAGATAAGGGTAACAATGAGTAGAGTTTTATTGTGGTTGTGTTTTAATTGTCTGTTATATTAAGATAGGTTGTGGAAAGTGGTTCGCTTGCATATAGACTACGTTATTTTATTCTGCGTGAACTAGATGATCACTAACAAAGAATATGATCTGGAATAATCTTCACCAAAGCCATCTATTGCAGTTCCATAGTTTTTGATTCTGTAATGTCCTGCTGGAAGCGGCATTGGCCTGGACCATTTCCGAGCGAAGACGGGACTGGTGCCCACCTGGTGCCCACCTGGTGCCCACCTCTAAAGTACTTGAATTCTTTCGTCGCTCAATTTAACCAAGAATAAGTTTATGAAGCTCAATTGTCGATTGACGTTATTTGATGTCCTCAAGGAGCTGACGATTGATTGAGGTATTAGACTCCGATTCAGGTTGTACAGGTAGTTGAATAGTGTTGGCAATATTGGCTTCGTCGAAGTCATTTCCTAGGACGGATGGAAGGTTGCCACCGACCTCCAGTTCTCTCATTTCCCTTGCCACCTGATTGATGGCGTGGGAGAGAATTGGAGGGATATACGAGCGAGTGGTGCAGATTGTGTTTTCTCGATCTGAAATCTTACTGATCTTTCGAACGTCTTCAAATAGGATCACCTTGGACCTCGGGAACGAATATATCTCACCAATTTATTTATGGCGCTACAGTGGCAAGGGCGATTACTTCTTGGATTAAAGATGTGTGTATGCATGCAAAAATATATAAATGAATGATATGAGTTTGGCTAGTTTTTATATATTTGAGCTGCGGGTAAGCATTTAACAATAGATTCAATCATGATTTCGTTACTAGAAATCTTGGTAAGACGACAAAATCTCAGATCAACCAATTTCTTTGAGATCTTCTGGTACTTCAGTAAAGAGAATCAAAAGTTCAGGTTTAAACCAGCAGAAATGGTTATGGAAAAGGAAATTTCCAATGGTGTCAACAGGATCATTTTAGAAATCATCAAAATTCTGAAATCCATCAACAAGAGGTTAGAGGATTGTGGTAAAGATAAAGATACCCAGGATAAGATCGAATCCCTGCTACAGGGTCAGGAGGTTACGGAATGGGTGATGGATAACCACAAGGAGATCGCCATCATATTATCTAAAGATCGCCAAACCAAGCAAGAAGATGACAGCATTTTCAACGGAGAGACCTCTTCAGATCAATTCCAAATCCTAGCCAGACATTTTAAAGATTATCTGGAAGCAAAATCCTTGCATCTGAATAGATGTTAGCTTGGGTCAAGACAACCCCGATCCGGAACAGAAAGCTATTACTTCTTTAGATGATTTTCATTTAGATCAGTCCTTTAAGTTCTCATTCTTCAACTCTTCCTAAAAATTCTACAGAAAATAATGCTCTACAAAAAACAATGTTGAGACCACTCATAGATGCGTGTTTAAACACACTTTTTACTTGTACAAAAACTTCCTAACCTAGTTCTCAAGGAATATCGTATAGTGAATGACAGGTTTAGGGAATGGAAACAGACTTCTTTGAACTTTGACTGAGTCATATGACAATGCTAGGATAATTGTTAATCTCATTCATACTCAGCAAGATACACATCTTTAAGTTTACGTTAACGCTTCTCAACTCTATTCTTATAACGGTTAAAGACGGAAAATTAGAAACAATTATTTGCACCCTTAATATTCTTGCCATATGAGTAGTTTTCTTAGAAAATATATGCCCTATTTCAAGGGAAAAAGATTGTGATGTTGAGCTCTCTGACACACTATTCTCATCAATAACCCAACCTATCACCCCGAATTCTGGAGTATACAACCCTAGGTATGGACTAGTCTAGCAGACAAATTGATCACGGAGTGTGTCGCAGCATCCAAACATCAGCCATTCGTGAAAAACTTTAACCCATCAAACTTGACCTAGAAAGTTTTTGTAAGTCCACCCGAAAACTGCCCTATGGGGTGTGTGAGTCAGATTGTTCTCACTACCACCTTGAAGGGATTCAAAACTAGTAACTGTTGTTATCCCTACATTCTACATAGTTCCTGCAAAAGAAACAGAAACATTCCACTGCGGAAGATCGAGTACCTTACAATTGTGGACATGCTCAAGGGAAGGAACATATAAGAGCATAAATGTTCTCTTCTGTTTTCGTACAAATGTCACATTTTTATATATTACGATTAACCTATCTTTTGGCTCATAACTCCATTATGAATTTTTCGGCTGTTTGGCTCTCTGATTGCTAAAGGCAGGTGAAGCAAAATGTACCGTCACTCGTCCTTTAGCAGATGTGACCGACATAGGCATTTACTTATTCTTCCACTCTTGATGCCGTGTCAGAAGACACAACATTACTCACGTCTAAATTTTAAGATAATTACAAAACAGATGAAATAGACTGAAATGCTGATGCGTGGTAATTGGGAGATGAAAACCCTTTGTCCCAAGTTACTGTTACTCTCACAGAGCCAACTTCATTTTTATTTTGTAGAACAACTTATGACGTTACAAAAGCAACTGAGGTTAGTCTTTTATTTTGCTTTGAATGTTGTAGAATTGAAGAGGACCGTAACAGCTAGCCATATCAAAATGAAAATCCTGTGGCTTCTTCAAATGTTCATCCAGGACCAATTTCACGTCCCTCTTCAACAGGCTCAACATCAGAAAATAGATCTACGAAAGCAGGCAATGACACCGAGACTGTTACTTCATGTTCCAGCCGTTGTGATGATGAAGTTACAAAATCTGAAATGATAGCATCATATTCCGGTGGTTGCAATGATGATGGGACATGAAAGTACTTATTAGTTATGCCAATTAAAGTTTCAATGGACAGTAATATTCTCTCTTGTTTTGAACAGTGGTTAAGATTCATAATGCCGTTTAGAAGACTAGCAAAATGAAAAGTTTCTCAGTTGAGTTTTTGGAAGTGTTAATCACGACCTGTGGCACATTATGAGCCAGAGTACGATTTTGGAATCTTACAAATGATGAGGTTTTGGCCAATGATGGTCTCAAAATTTCATAGTAAGACTCTCGTAATAGTCTTATATTAAGAGTCTGCTTCCACACTCCAAAGCTACGAGGGGTCAATCAAAAGTTTGCCTCTTGCATTCGGAGATTCTTGTGTATATATTTAATGATTCTCCTCGAGCTTGGCTTTGATCTCTAATCACTGGGTCCGGAGAGTTCAAAATCTTAACGTCAATGAACCTCTGAGACCTACATAACAGATAATGTCTTCCCAAGCCAAGCGACAAGACACATTTTTGTCTTGTGGGTTGCACAATACTATGACAATACAAGTCTGGTATTCAACATCTACTAGATTCATTTTAGCGAACAAAATGAGGGGTAACGAGCATGGACGTGGGGAATTTGACTGTAGGCTTAGGAAATGTCCGGGGCTGATCACAAGACTGAGAGCCGTATCAAACAGCAAACCATTACTGGAATCGTACACAGAAGCTCTAAATTACTTGGCAAATCATTAGCTTAAGCATTGAAAAGTATCAGCAATATAGGAAAAAAGTCTAATGGATGAGATTCTGTTTCTCGTCCGAGATATTGTAGTAGATGCTGCAGTCGACAAAGAAGGCATGAAAAGTCTGCCCCTAAATATCTCGTACCCCAGACGCTTCCACTTGAACGAAATATTTATTGAAATCAACAAGAGTTGAAAGAAAAACAACTAAGAATAATAAGCTGATGGTAGTAAAATAGTGGTAATGATAATTAAAGAGGAGCCCCGGGGCCAAACCAAAAGGCAATGACACCGAAACGGCGATAACAATATAATGTCAATGTCCTAGAACAATTTTATTACTACCACTGGCGAATATAGACAAAATTATAAGGATTCGTTACCGACTCCACTTTTTGGCAGTTGAAAATGGAGAGGGAACAAATTTATCAGCGAAACCTTCAACAGTAGTTTCGGAGCAATTTGAGGAATTGCCCAAAGGATTTATTACGCTAAGACTCTTGTCTTCAAGCTTGCCCATGTGGAACCAAAAGTTGGGGTTATTCGTATACAAAATCACAAGAGATCTTCTGTGAAGAGGAAGAAAGTATTTGGACGTTAATCTCAAATACACCAAATAAGAGGAGACTGTGTAACTGAGGATTTCATCTCAATTGTCAATCCTGTGTGTAGACTGTTACTAGCAAAACAGAAAAACGCGTTTGACTGTATGGGCAAGAATCTCGGCCGCGACAATTTATTGGATAGAGAAGGCGATCTCCTCCGCTTACCTTGAGAGTCGCCATTCACTTCTTTTCTGATTTACATGTATGCTCATTTGATTTTTACTTAATAGTAAAATTCGAAACCCTAGTATCAGATGTATCGTCTCGGATTTTTCCTGGATATTGCCAAATAGCATAATAAGATACGGCGAAAGAGAAAATGCACCTCCCTTGAGACTCGCATAAGAGCGTCCCAATCGGGCATCGCGAAGACTAGAAAAGAAAAAAAAGGTAACCATGGATAAAGTTCGTACGCCATGCAACGATCTGATTTAGCTTGACACCAAGCTATAAATGCTCCATGAAGCCTTGTCAGAATTTTCATTTTGGTTTTTGCTTTCTCTTGACTGACAGGCGGAGATAAAATGACCAGTTTTGGGCCATCTACGCAAGAGCAAACGCGAGACTACAATATCAATAGGTCTCCGCTTGATGATGTGGAGAACTCTCCGTCGCCTAATCACTCCAACTCAAACATCTATGAAAAGAAGTCTGGTTCTTCAGAATCCTCTTCTGGGGCAATAGGCGTAGAGGAGGGAGAAATTCAAGCTCAACGCCAAGTCAAACGAGACCTCAAGGCAAGACATGTGTCGATGATTGCATTAGGAGGAACTATAGGAACGGGACTTTTCATCGGTACAGCAACTCCTTTGATGAAAGCAGGACCTGTTTCCATGTTAATTGCCTATTTATGGGTGGGAACATTGGTTTACTCTATCACACAATCCCTAGGAGAGATGGCTACTTTTATTCCAGTTACTGGTTCATTTGCAGCATTTACAGCCAGATTTATTTCTCCCGCTCTTGGAGCAGCCAACGGTTGGATGTACTGGTTTTCCTGGGCAATGACCTTTGCGATTGAATTGGATGCCATTGGATTGGTAATTGAATTTTGGACTGATGCTGTTCCCCAAGCGGCTTGGATTGCGATATTCTTTGTTGTTTTAACTTTATCAAACTGTTTTCCAGTCAAAATTTATGGCGAAATTGAATTCTGGATAGCCTCCATCAAGGTAATTGCGATTCTAGGCTGGCTCATTTACTGCTTCGTTATGGTCTGCGGTGCTGGGAAAACGGGGCCAGTAGGCTTCCGATATTGGAGAAACCCAGGACCCTGGGGTCCAGGCATTCTGGTATCAAACAAGAACACTGCCAGATTTTTAGGCTGGCTCTCCTCCTTAGTGAATGCAACTTTCACTTTTCAAGGTACAGAACTGGTGGGAATATCAGCCGGTGAAGCAGCAAACCCACGTAAAGCTGTCCCTTCAGCAATCAACAAGGTTATGATTAGAATCGTTCTTTTCTACATTTTATCAATTTTGTTTATCGGCTTGTTAATCCCATATGATGATCCACAACTGAACTCCGAGTCTTCCTATACTTCAGCATCACCATTTGTAATTGCAATATTGAACTCTGGGACCAAAATTTTACCTCACATAATGACAGCAGTCATACTGACAACCATTATATCAGCAGGAAATTCAAATGTATACATTGGATCTCGAGTTCTATATGCTATGGCTGAATCTGGCGTTGCACCAAAATTCTACCAGTATACAACACCATGGGGTACACCAATATTTGGAGTTGTAACCACATCAGTCTTTGGACTTTTGTCATTTATGGCAACCGCACATTCGGCAGAAGTTGTTTTTAATTGGTTTGTTAATATGGTTGCAGTGGCTGGCATGATATGTTGGGCATGCATTTCAATTTCACATATTCGATTCATGAAAGCACTAAATGCCCATGGAATATCTCGAGATGAGCTTCCCTTTAAAGCCAAGTTACAGCCATTTCTTGCCTATTATGCATTTGGGTTTGTAACCTTAGTCATTTGGATCCAGGGCTTCGAGAGCTTTTTTCACTTTCAAGCTTCTGATTTCTTTACTGCTTACATTTCTTTAATGCTGTTTGCAGTACTGTGGGTTATCTTCCAGTTTATTATTTTCAGACAGAATTGGGGATGTAAAAAGTTCTTTTGGGCCTCTTCTGAAATGGATCTTGATAGTCATCGTCAGGAAGTTGATGCAATGATATGGGATGAGAAGCCACCCAAAAATCTGTGGGAGAAATTTTGGGCTTTTGTGGCCTAGTTTATCGGTTATGGAAAAACGTATTGCCTTTTGGGCAAGTTTATTTTTATGTAGATTGGCATTGGATTTGTCAGACTTAATTAATGTCTCTTGACTTACGTTGCATTGTTTTAAAGGAGTTTCTATACACAGAACTGTACTCTAGTAACCTAGGAATCAGAAATATTCCGGTTAAACTATGATCTCGTAGACGCTTCTCATACCAGCTCCAAAGACTCACTAGAGGCTTTCGTGGATGATCTTTTGCAAACTCCATGTTTCGATTATTTTCTAGTTTGCCAGTATCCCTAGAAGACTGTTCTGTTTTTGCTTTTGAGAACTCGGACTTATTTTTGATAACAAGATCCTTTAGCAACCTCATACTACAAGGTTTTGACCTTGCACCCCAGTCCGTTGGGTAGTAAGTAATAAATCTCAGATTCCTGATGTATAGTCTCGAATGATAGGCTGCTTCAATATACAAGTTATAATCTATGAACACATTATTATAACCACTATATTTCACTATCAATTAAAAGTACACCTTGACTAGACGCTTAAACGAGAGAGGTTAAAAATGATACTGAAAAGTGATTGGGGTATAAAACTGAGAAATCATCGATAGCATAGCATGAGAAGATAAATAAATATAATTAATGACCCTTATCGGTGTTTTCTACCTCTAAAGAAATTGATGCGTCCAGTGCTCCTAAACTCTCCTTACCACTTTCATCCTTGTGGAGATGGGTATCACCATTATCTTTGTCTTTAATGAGATCTTTCTCTACCTCTTTTTCTTCCAAGTCTGGAGTTCTGTTTCGGCTTCTACTTCGGCTCCCAATCTCACCTTTTAAGCCCTGTGGCTTTCGAAACCTTTGCATCCGGGTTCTTGCATTGTGGTGATGTTCTAATGAAGAGCCTGCACCTGAAGATGATGTGTTGATAGCAGAGATGGCCGCGTTCGATCTTAGCTCTTTCAGTAGGTCTCTTGCTCTAGATCCTACATCTGCTTTATCAAACTCCGCACCTAGTGAAGTTTTAGGAGGGTCGTTCATAGCTGGAGGAGTAATGTCATTTTCATTCATAGTTGGCGCGGTATCTGGAGTTTCATGTTTGCCCCTTTCATTTCCCTCTTGCATCAAATCCTTCGCTCTTTTCACATCAATGTGTAGAGTATCCTCTGGAGCTGAAGATTCACTAGGAGGGTCGTTGGCTGCCGGTGAAGTAGAAGCCGGCGTTACTGTAGTTCCTGCAGCCGCTTTTCCAGCAAGGTTTCTCTTGTTTTCCAACATGTGCTTCCTAGCCATTGCTCTCTTCCTAGCGGAAGACCCATCAATTCTAGGGCCTTTAGCTTTCAACTTCTCCAATAACGTATCCATAACAGCAACACCGCCATTTCCTGATGAGGCACCTGGATCGTCTTTACCCTTTTCTAGTTGATCTATTCGTTTTGGTCTCTCAATCATTCTCTTTCTTAGCTGGTATGCTCTTTCCTCCTCTTCCTTCACCATATTCTCCTTATTCACACGTTTCAACTCATTGATAAAATTTGCAAACTTTTGGAAGAACGAATTTCGCGAAATAGGATCAGTTGTATCTTCCCCAAAATAGCGCATCAGTTTGTCAAACTCAGTGATCGTTGTTTTTAGTTGATCATCCATTAGTTCACACTTTTTACGCGCAGAAGGTAAAACTGGTAAAACCAACTTGAGCACCCTATCTTTGGGGTGGAATTGAGTGGGATCACTTAAATTCCCAATATCTATTGATTGTTGAGTATTTTGAACCGACTTTATAAACGCCCTGCAGTCATTCTGAACCTGTTCGATTGAAATTTTGGCGGCTGAGAGAACATCAGACAGGTCACCCATAACCTTTAGCATATCGGGGAAGTTTCTGCGTACAACTTTCTCCAAAAAATGCAAAAAGGTCATACTGTTCTTATCATCTTTCGTGAAAACAAGCCTTTGTAGTGTTCCCAGTTTAAATCCAGATGCTTGTTTTGAAGCATCGTTCATATAGTTACCAACAGTTAAAATCAAATCGAATATCCCCTTCAGTTTCGTGGATCGTCTAATGGCATCACACGCATTATCAATAGCTTTAAGCTTTGCAACCATATCGGAATAGTCTTTCTCATAGTTTGTGATCATCAGTAGAGCTCTCATTCGAGATTTCCAATAATGCTGTAGATTGTAGCTCAACTCGAGGTAAATCCGATCAGCACGTGCTAACTCATTAGGATCTTTATCAGCTTTATATTCGCCTGTTTTATCACTTCGTCTCCAATTTGTAGAGTAGGGTTCCAAGCTTCTAGCAACATTGTTTGTAATCTCGGTGACTTCATCCTTTGTTAAAAATTCCAAGACATTTGAATTAGACATTACTTGTGGATCGCAAGTCAGAATCTTGTCAATTACTTCTTCGTTTTCCAGGCTTGAAAAGGTATGCAGGTTAATTCCAAATTGTTGAGCCAGATCCCGAGGTATGAAGCTGAGCTTTTGATCGTCGTGATTTTTGCGAACTGCAAACTTCTTGGTCTCCTTAGCTGCAAATATTTTATCAATCTCACCAAATATGCCTGTATTCTTCAGTTCATTAACAAGAGCTTCATTCTTCGAGTCAGCCCAAAAAGTATTATCTACAGACTCTAGCTTTTCCCAGTGCATCTGCTTTAGGCGACGAGTTGGTCTTGGGCCAAATGGAGAAGAGGATGTTGAGAAAGGAGATGGTGATCTTGAAGCGTTTGACTTGCCAGTGGGAAAAGGTGGTGGTGGCGGCGGTGGTGGAGGAGGCGGTGGCGGTGGAGGACCTCCTCCAGGAAAAGATGGAGGAGGAGGAGGAGGAGGAGGAGGGGGAGGAGGAGGCGGAACTGGTGAAGGAGAGCTGGAACCAGAACCTGTTTGTAAAAATGATGGAATAGGAGGCGGTGGAGGAGGAGGTGCTGGTGGTGCTGATGTCGCGGGAGGTTTGGCAATGGGAAGGGATACGCTAGATTTGGATGTGCCTTCATGTTGCTGGGCATCTGTTTCATCATCGTCTCCAGCTTTCTCATCTTCTACATCAATAGAAGGTAGGGGTGCAATGGGTGCAATCTTCTCAGTTAATTCTGTGAGAAACGCTGGCGCTCCAGAAGAAATGCTTCTAGCATTAACATCAGCTGCTGATGAGTTAACCGTAATAAATCTTGCCTTTTCCACCACTTGGCCACTATCAAATCCTGGTGCCTTGTTCTTATATTTTGCCTCGAGTTCGCTCAAAGTCAGTTTGGAGTCTGCTCCATCAAGATACTCAAAATCGCTCTCAATTTCTTCTTCGCTTGATGATAATAAGACCACATCACCCTCAGTAGTTCCCCTATCTGTTTGAGCATCTCTTGTGGAAACCCCAGAATTGGCTTCTTTCTTGCCATATATGCTCATCTCAACTTGTTCGGCATCTCCTTTCTCAAAGTCTTTCATTAATCTACTTCGAAGCCTTTCAACGGCATCCAGCTCATCTTTGATCCGCGTTGAAATATCCACACCATCATCCTCCATCCTTTTGATTGCCTTTTTAAGATCTTCATCTTCATTGTCATCTTTTTCATCCATTGATTTCTCTCTTGTTTTATGAAATTCGTCAAGTCTGTCTTTACTAATGCCCGCCCCCAGCAACTCTGAATCCAAATCAAGGCCTACATCAAATCCAAATTCAAGCAAGCCACGATACTCTTTGTGTAGGTTCTTGAGTCTCAAGTAAGCCTCAGACCTTTCTCTCTTCAAGAACTCTTCTCGTTCCTGCTCACTCTCGAATTTGATAATGTCATTGCTGTCTTGTTGTAATTCTTTCAGTCGGCTTTGTAGCCTTTCCAACGCCTCAAAGTCATGCCTAGTAACTTGCGACTTGATTGATTTGATAACCTTCTTTTTCTTCTTCTTTGGAATACGCTTCTTATCGGGTTTAGATGTAATTTGAATCTCGTTTTGGCGATTATTCTCAAAGAAATCGCTCATTTCTAACTCTCTAGCTTGTTGTTCAATGTTTTCCATTTGATCTCGAAGTTCCCTCAGTCTTGCATTGGGTTCTACTTGGATATTTGCGGTGTTCCACTTTCGGCTATCTAGCTGGTATTCTGCTTTCTTTCTCTCGAGCTGCTGCTTTAATTGATTTGACAACAGTTCACGATCCAGAAGATCACTCTTTCTCTTATCTGCCAGAGATAAACCTTGTGTGTTCTCTGTCATCTGATTGTTTACAATCTTGTACAGTTCTCTAATTTGCAATTCGTGGTTTTGTTTTTCCTCGAGATGAGCCTTACTCAACTGCTCCAAGTCATCTTCAAGTGACTTGTTCATCCTTCGCAATTTCGCCATAATTTCATTTTGCTCCGTGATTTCTTGTCTTTGCCTATCAATGACACCGTCGGTGCCAATTCCTAACAGCCTAGCCATCTCGTCTCGCTCGGCTTCCGCTCCTTCTACTCTCCGCGCGCTTTCTTTAGCATCTAGCATTGCTCGCTTAGCGATATCATCAGTTTCCATTCGCTGGAGCATACGATCCAAAGCAATATCAAGGGTGGTCTGGAGTCCTGATTCAGGGCTAATTTTCTGCATAACTATTCCTGAGACAATACCGTCTAGGAGCCTAAACATTCGTGCTCTCGTATACTCGCTTGGTTCCTGTCTCAGTAACATCAAATGTTGAACAGTCGACAAGAAATATGGTTCTTCATCGGTGTTTCGAACACGATCCCAAAGATTTCGAATAACGCCTACAGGGTCATGAAGATCCCCAATTTGGTCCATTTCCTCTAACTTGATAAAATCTTCGTAGTCCTCTGCTGCTGATTCATCATATCTGTCAACTTCTTCTTCGATCGCAGTATGATTTAAACTTTTCATCTTCATAACTATTCGAGGAAGCCCACAGGCTTCAAACTGTGATCTAAGGTGGATCCGAACACGAATATCAGAGGTACATAGAAGTATTGTGTTCGCAAGTAACAGAGTTGAGACACAGTACTCCACGATTTGACTATCTGTTGCACCTCTCAGTTCTTCACTTGCACCAACCATGGACCCCATGGCACCTCTCCCATCAAGTGTTTTTTCAACCGTTTCAAACCACGTTTGAAACCGTTCAAGACCACCGGTGTAGTTTCTTAGCAAATCAAAAGCCCCGAGTACTTGTGCATAACCATTTCGCGATTCATCCCAGTGAGTTAAAAAGATATACATCTCGCTGACAAGCTTACGAGTTGTTAATTTTGGAGATACAAGTGATAAAGCAAGAGAAGGAACAATTTTCTTCATTTTTAACGCATTTTCAGCGCCTTCTGCAATGTTTAAAATCGCTTTGATGCACCGAACGATAAGCGATTCTCTTTCCAAAAGATCTTCGGTCTTTTGCTGGTATCTTTCATTTAAATGTTGCAACACCGTGCCTAGAGCGATCTGACCCTGAGCTTCGATAAATTTCCTTACCCAGCCAATATGCTCTGTTCTAAGAGAGACCCATAGATTGTTGAGTTGGGCATTTGTGATAGAATTATCAACAATCTTAATCACATACCAATCTGGGTTCACCATACTTCCCTTGTTCTGAGAATGCTTAAGAGATGCAAGCGCATCCTGATGGATAAGCATCCATTTCTTGTTTATAGGATACTTTTGCATGTCTTTACGTGCTGCTTCGGGTAAAGATCGAAAGTTGCGTTTCTTCATCAATTCGTTGAACATTTTCTCAATCGCTTTTTCATCCCTTGGCATTTCCAGGGAAAACTCTTGGATGCTTGGACTTCTTGCAACCATTTGTTGGGGATTACCATTGACTGTCCCTGAATTAGGAAGAGGGCCGCTGATTAATTTTAAACCCTTTTTAGAGCTGCCTCCACTGCTGCCGCTGCTTACTGAAATTCCAGATTTTATAGAAGCTGTATCGAATGCAAAATTATCCGGAGTCGGTAAACTGAAGTCAGAGTTGACTCTTGATTTGACGTGTCTAAGGCTACCCCCCGATGAGCCCACTTGGATCGTGGGAGGTGGAGGAGGCTCTGCTATTATGGAAGACTGCGAAGTAGAGGAATAAAACGATGGAATGGTTCTATATGTGTCATACTTTTGTTGTTGAATGATTGGGATATGAGAGTGGTTTATGGATATTGGGGTGTGGGGAGAAGGCGACGTGGCTTCGTATGGACTAGAAATAGGGATGGGACCAGAGATGTTGAGACTGGAAAGGCTACTTCCTCCTGCTCCTGCACTACCACTACCGCCACTAACGCTGCCCGCAGAGCCAAGGCTGGTCTGTCGTGACGCTTGTCTAGACTGTTCAATGTCCTGTTGCTTAATCACGTTTGAGTTGTTGCTTTTCGCTGAGAAAGAACTGGTAGATGAAAGCTTTCGGAATCCGTTTGAAAATATAGAGCTGGATGTGGAGACCGTCCTCTGGTGAGCTTGAGCTGGAGACAAGTCATGATCATCTTGTACAGTGCGAGGAGACCTTGACCGAGATGATGGTAGAGCACCTGATGAGTCGAATGGTCCAAAGCGTTTCATTTCTTCATCTAAAGTGAAATAGAGATGTGGTCAGATACTGAAAGGTCAGAAGGGATTAAGGCGACATGAGCATTCCAGCAAAGGAGATTGTTCTTGCGCTATAACTTATTAGTCGCCAAAGTCTCCAAACGTAGCTATATTCTTGCCACAGAAGCCGAAAGTTAACAAGCTTGAGATCTCGAGTTTAACATACCCAGCCAAGTCTGATGTTCTGTCACAATCGGTTCAGAGTACTAGAAAGCCAGAAGAGACATATGGACTGGGGTTAATGGGTGTATTGGGGTCCCAAAAAAGGAAAACAAAAGTTTCGAACATGCACATCTTTCCACTCACAATCCATCCCTTAGCACCCTCTATTAGTATATATGACACTTTTGATTATTGACGTTTGCTTTCAGTGATTTAAACCTCAGCGCAAACGAGGATTTAATGAGCGCCTTTTTCAGGGAGCTCGTCCAGAATTCTTAGGTTTCTTCAATAATAAAACCTGCTGTTTGGTTCATTTGTAAAGTTTAGTGTAGACAGTTTATTGTGAGGTTTGGTTTGATTATCACATAATTGTTGTTTCCACCCGCCATCAGTTTAATTTTTAAATTTTACTGAATTTGAAGTTGAAAAACTAAGCGGTCCTTGAAATTCCCCAAGTTTTCTTCCCTCCTGTATAAATATTAGATGGCTTCTGACCTTGAGGACCCTGTGAATAAGCCAGAACCCCCTTGCTAGGGTTTTTATGGACAGCAGAGAATGTGTAGTCATTTATGAACCTCGAAAATGTTAGATCAAGTGTTAAATTCGTGTCCAACAAACTCACCCTACATACATGGTTCAATTGCTGTATATCAATTTCCAGGCTTACAAATTTAAATCGCGGGCTAAATAATTTACGAAAACATAAACTCCTTTTAAACCCAAGTTGAATAGAACTTGAAAATTTTCAAGACTATTTATCAAACTTATTCTTACTTAAAGACCACCCTATGGCTCTGGATTAAAGGAAAGGCCTTTCAAATACACCGAAACGGTACACTACATCATCAGTAGTGAGATGTCTTACCCAAAGTTGAAAAAACGCTCAAAAATGATGTTACTGCTGGGAGATCAATCAAGCCCGCTTAGTGTCTAGAAATCAAAAGGGTTGAACAAGCTAGACAAAGATAAAGTTATTATATTAATAGCATTCACTGCGCCACATGTTTGAGAAAAAAATCTATTCAACCTCAATCGCATCCCTCTTTTATTGGGCTCCTTTTTGGAGCTGGTTTAAGCAGCATGAACAACCATGTCCAGCATTTTGTGAAACTGTCACGACATGTCGAACAAAGACATAGATTCTTTACCTACCGCAGGAGTAGTGGAAGCAGATATCTCCTGGGCGTCGGAGATTCTATACTCAAAAGGAACCCTTAAATAATCTCGTCGGGCACAGTTCAAAGAATCTTTCTGTTTTACATAACTCTCAAGTGCAGGAGGCGCCATAACACTGTAAAACTCGGTATATTCCAAGGGGGTCTGAACAGATGTAGACACAGATGAAGACGAAGATGATGATAAAGACGATGGAGTTGATATAGCCAAGGAGCTAGGGTGCGAGTTGCCTTTTGGAAAATTCGGCAAATTGTTTGAATTGGAAGTCGTAGAATGTATAATTGTCTCACCCTTTACACTAATTGGGCCTAGACAGGCTCCATTGTTATTAAACAGGAATCCAGAATTGTTCGATATATCTGAATCAGAGTCGTTGAAGTTGCTACTATTAACATAGTTGTTTCCCTGGTAGTCTTCACCATCTGGTGATACTGTATTTAATGGTCTCAGGCCTTTTCCAGCCGATGGATGCTGTAAAAACTCCCCAACACAAGTTGCATTTATGTTATTCATCCCATTTTCAAACCCTTGTACTTGAGGAAGCGTTCCGTTAATAAGATTTTCTATAACCCAATTAACATTTATGTGAATTCCGTCGGTGTGTGCTCTTGTGAAGGAAGATGTTGGAGACTGTTTGGCATTTATGTCCTGCTCCGATCCAGGGGGTAGCTCGATTCTGCCATTGCTTCGCCAAAATGAATTCTTTAAAAAAGACAGGTCAGCATTTTCAACGTTTAGCCGTATCAATTTTTCAAACGCCTTTGTGATTAGATCTAGTCTTGTTTCTAGAAGATCGACATATTCCGATGTGAAAATCTTCCCTCTTTGCCTTTCCCTGGGTGGATAAGTACATATCTTGTTTTCAGTCAGACACCTCTGGCAAGGATGATGCCCATCACACTATACACATAATGATTAGTTTTTAAAGGCTTATTGATAAGAGTAAAAGTTCTACCTTGGTCTTCTTCATCCTACATGAACTACATGCTCTTCTGACTCGCTGTCGTTTTAAGCACGTCTCTTTTGCACTCTTATGTAAGTTGCTTGAATCTAGTTTTGAATTAGTCTGGAAACTCGAATGGTGCCGGTGTTGCTTGTGGGCCTTATGAGTGAAACAAGTATTGTCCCCTTCTGAGCTTCCAGATTGTGGAACCCAAGTTGATTTCGTGGCCAGATTCATTGAGTTGTATTGTAAGCCTTCGAGGTTGAACAGAAGAGAGAAGTTGTCAAAAAAGAGTTAGCTAATTGATTAGCGGCATTGTTTCATTTATAGTAAAATGGAGAGTGTGATCTTACTATTTACAAGTGTAAAATACTGTTCTACCGATTTTGCACTATATTGTGAGATATCAATTACGTTGTATATGCCTCCCTTTTGGATCTGTGCCTTTAATTCTGTTATGCATGTTGTTGATGGAGACGCTGATTATATTTGACAAGTTTATTTTCAATTCACCCTACATAGACTCTAAAAATCTTAGTTCTTCTATGCCTCTCTTGAATACTGTAAAAATTTTGAATGATGTTAAAATGCAAGAAAAAATACATTCTATGAAACACCTACTTGGAAGATTCGATCAATTTTGACCAGGCTGGAAAGAAATCAAACAAAAGCTTAAATCTCCTTGAAGATCATGATCTACTCTCGATAAAAAGGAAATATTTTCCAGGAATAGATGAAAAGAGAACAAGAATGCAAGCCCTGCTCCCTTCCAATTTGCCTCACGGACAAAGTAAAATGTTTTGAGTGCTTGTCACAACTCCTTCATAGCAATATATGAACTGTTATAGAAAGATGCATGGCAAGGGCTACGTTTTGATGCTGTCAACGCTAAGAGGTTAAAGCCTAACTAGTATAAGCATTCACGCTAAATAAACAGTCATCGTATATACTCCAAGGAGTTATCTCCAGATTCTGGCTTTTCACGATCTGTATTAGCGTTCAAGAAAGTATTAGGTTTCGTCCTTAAAATGTTTTATGTTCAGGTTATGATCCAAGTATATTTACACAGCAGAATCATTCTGCCAACATTCTTAAAAGATTCTTTTGTAATGTTGTAGATAAAACCCTTCGAAAGTTCTTTTGTGCTTTTATTTAGTTGCAGCTAACTATATTGATCAAGGCAATAAACGTTTGCTAATATTTGCAAACGGCGAAAGAAGTATTAGTGATCGGTCACCAGTTTTTAACCACCCAGAAAAAGTAGAGACGCATACATTCAAACAGTAGATGCGCTTATAAATATTGAAAACGCCGAGTGCGAGTCAATTGGATAGCTGATATTTAGAGTTACTGATCATACTGGAGAATCTATGGAAACAATCCTCATCGCCGACTAAAGCACGCCCTTTGCAAAACCGTCAATTACAATAAAAATGGATTGTTTACTTGGTTCCTATGCTCTGTATGCCTCTTCGATAAGCACTTCTTATTGCATAACTTTGTTTTTGATAACACATCCGTTGAAACAAAGTCTAGGCAAAATTTACGAATTATGTTCTAGAATAAAAGAGATTAACCCGAAAGCAATTTAGATCTTCTAACTGGCTACGAAGTTCTCTGATATCTAAGCAATCCACTAAAAGCATAACGCATAGCTGACTACAATTTTTAGGATATAAAGATACTACAATTTAGACTCAAGATTGACCTGATGGTATGATTTTGAGCGTGACTGGAGGGGTCTAAAAGACAGGTGTGTGCTTAAGTGTGATATGGTCCCCTTCAAATTCTATCCGCTATTAGTTGGCCGGTTTGTGTCAATATCACCAGGTCAAATATTATGTGAGCTAGTACTTTACCTATTTTTTCTACCTTTACAAATCTCAACGTCTAGTTAGTTTAGATTATTTTCCTTCGCTTAGCATGCCGTGGCTTATGCATGAAAAAACGATGCTTTTGACTGTGCAACTTGCTTCAAGCGATCACCAGCTTTCTTATCTTTACAAAACAGGGAAACCAATGTGGTATATTCATCTAATATGCCTGGTGATCTTACGCAACCAAGCTTTTAACTTGATGCCGAGGAACATGCAAGCCCATGGCCTCTCTGTATTAGAAGAACAGGGTCTATTGGTGCGCGAATTACCCCAGAATCTTGAGGCGTATATAGATCACCTCCAAAAATCATACAACCAGCTGTAGTTGATCAATGAAAATTTTAAAGTACAATCTATGAACACTTCTAATATTCTAAAATACTCAGCCATAATTTGATTCCAGAAAAAAACTCCAAAAGTTCAGACCTTTTCTTCCAGGCGATTGAACACGGACAACTGAATATCGTCTCTAAAACTAAACAAAAATCCAAGTCAACAAACAAATTATTCTACAAATCAGAACATTGGAGCATAATTTTGAGAGCCATTTACTTTCACACTCTCGTCAACGATTTCATTTTCGTTCGAAAGCTCTTGTGCAAAATTTTTCTTAAACAACTCTACCAAGCTGTCATGTGAAGGTCTTAGTGAATCTGGAATGACCTTTACATGAATCTGTAAACACCTTTCCAAAGTTTTTGCCAAGTCTTTAAAATTAGATCGTAAATTTTCAATTTGATCCTTTTGGTATAATTGCTGAAATTTCTCGTCCTCCAGGAAAACTCGGTATTGTCTAACACCACCATTCACAGGAGCATCAATGGTTCCCGTTAAATTTCTACTCAGCTCGGTAATTAGAGAGCTATTCGTCAATGACCCAGCAGTGGTCTTGAAAGCATTCTCCAAAGTCACAAGCTCGTTTGTCTTTTTAACTATAGAGTGAATCGCATTTTCTAATGGTGACCTCTTCACAACTGAAGCTGCTTTAATCTCAGATCGATTCATGATTGTAGGGAAAGTGAGAAAGGTCTCGTATGTTGTATCCTCAACCCAGAGATCAACTACGCTTTTGCTACCTGGCAATGGGCGCGTAAAAGTAAAGTACTTCATGTATTGTTGGTTCACAAAATTCTGCGCGCCTTTCGT
The DNA here is from genome assembly GCA_030581615.1 of Alloascoidea africana. Classification (NCBI taxonomy): domain Eukaryota; kingdom Fungi; phylum Ascomycota; class Alloascoideomycetes; order Alloascoideales; family Alloascoideaceae; genus Alloascoidea; species Alloascoidea africana. The sequence continues at coordinate 51,487 of JAKTTT010000086.1, read as the reverse complement.
AGTGTGTTTCAGGGTAAATACTGGGCCAAAAATGTTTATCGTTGGGGTCACTGCACTGACATAAAGATACAAACCATCAACCTTATCATAGTCGTTCTCATTATATGTGCTGATAATTTTGGCACCAGGATGGAGCCTCAAAAGACGATCGTGAATTGATATTAGTCTTTCAAAAGGTAAGCCTTCAAAAATAAACTGTCGGTTCCTCAGAGATCTTGGGAAACCATTCCCGATATATACAACTCGGAAATATGTTGGGGAAGGCAGTTCTGCATTTTCAATCATTTCGTATAGATTTGCCATTTCCCTAGTTGTTTGAGCTAATTTGTTCAGCTCAAACGAAACGGTCTCATATGCATTGGCCAGGTCTTTGTAGACACCAATCGCTTTTTGGTAGGACTTTCCTCTTGTAAAATAAGTGGCCATCAACTTCAATAACGCTTCCTTTCTTTCAAAAGCTGTTTGCGCTGGAAATTGGGGTTTGGCCATAGGGGGCAGGACAGTATCAAAGCTCCATTCGTATGTTTGAGCAAGTAATTCTAAGGCAAGCGCGGCTTGAGCATATCCAGTTTTCCTCGACAAGTTCTCTTCAACCAGATCATGAATATAGCTAGCAAAAATGTCAGAGTCATCGTTGTACATGAAAAAGCCCAGCATGTTTAGTTTATGGAAAATCAAATCGTCTCTGAACCTGCCATCTCCTTGAGGAACGCTGTACATGTCGTGCAAAACATCGAGGAATTCGTCGAGAACATTCACAAAGTTCCTAAATGGCTGATACGCTTCGTCTTCAATATCCAACCGTACAGCCTTCTTCAATTTGACGATAAATTGATCCTTTTCGTACTGCTCAGGAAGTACTTTCACCTTGCCATAGAGTCTTTCCAAAGCCATGAGGCAATCTCTTTCAATTTCGCTTAGGTGCTCACTCAACGTCCACTCAGAAACCATCATAGAATAAAGCATGTTGACACCACATTGTTGAATTTTGTCATGCCTTTGAATGCACAAGGCCAGAACTTTCCCAATAATACTCTGATCGCCAGAGCCATACTCAACTTGAAACCCTCCAAACTTGTCAATTTGAAATCGTTGTTTGTCCTCTTCAAATGGTTCCCAGCTCAGGGCTGTCCATGAATCTTGTAATAAATCCGCGATTCTGGATCTGATATCACCATTTGTCAGTTTCCATACCGATTTTCTGTTCAGTTCATCCAGCAATTCGACCTTTATATCGTGAATTGATCCACAGATCAGAATATTATTAAGATAATTATACCAGAGCTTTGTCTCAAACATTTCAGCCTGATCAACCTCGACAATGTGTTTTGAAGTCATAACAGGAAGCAGTAGCTCTAGTGTTGTCACAACAGCCTCCACAATCGACACATACAAACTGATCCACTGTTTAGGGAAAAAAGTTGCTTTCAACAAGATAAAGCCCGCCCTTATTATTTGCTTTACCTGTGATCTACTAAAGTTTTGAATGTCCTCTTCGTTCTTAGCTTCCTTCAAGTACCTCACTATTGCAATAAAAAGAGCCGCCAGTTCAATTACCAATTCACTGAATGATTCTTCATTAACAGATGAGTCCAAAGGATTAGAGGTAATTGGATATTTTGTGGGAAATAGATCGGTGTATGTTCTTCTCTTGCTTGAGTAGTGTAAATGGCCAGAATTAGGATTTGAAAATTTGGTATCCATCTCCACAATCAACTCGGCAAAAACAGGCATAAGCTTTAGGGCCAAAATCTGGCGCACCTCTTTGGAGTTGTAAAGGTCGGCATATTTCAAAATCTGTTTGTGTAAAACCTGTCCAACTGTACAAGCCAAACGTAATTCTTCAGCTTCAGCCGTCAATTGCACTTCGTCTTGCTTAATGCCTTGTGATTTTCTTGCAATCCTTTTTTCAACCTCTGAAAACTGATTGAAAAGGGCCAATGTGAGTGGCAATCTACACTTTGCATTTTCAAATAGCCAAGATCCTGCCAGTTTCTGAGAGTTCAACAATTTGCCCACTATTAGCCTTTTCTTTTTGTAAAGTCCGTCCAGATTCGAGGAAATCACTGTAAATCTTAAAGCAATCTTTAAGATTTCTTCATCAGGCAAAATTGCTCTTAGATGCTCGAACCAAGTGTACAACGAATCAATCAAGTTTACCTGATCGCCAATCAATTCGTTGCTATGAGCAGTAGAGGCGTCCACTTTAATACTAAGAAATGACACAGTCTTATCAACAAGCCTATCAACTGCTTCACGAAAGAGGTTTCTTGATTCTAAATTAAGCTTTGACCCAGAGCTAGTGGCACATTTGATTACCAGTTGGATCAAAAACGCAAAAATTCTGCAAAATGCACGACCACTTCTAGACCTGTCCGTCGCCAATTTGGAAGCTTGTACTTCCATCAAGTTTAACAAAACCAAGGAGACGTTGGGAAGATTTGCTCTTTCATTCTTGAAATAATGATCAATTGCATAAGTGTAGTATCGCTGTCTAACCGCAAGGACATCTAGCATATGGGTCAAAGCGTTCAAGTTCGCAACCTGAATTTCATCTGTGGAATCGCCTCCAAGAGCACGAGTAAAATCAGCGCTGCCCTTTTTGCTCAACTCAAACATAATGTCGAGATGTATACGGATCAACTGTCTGAAAAACTTGAGAAACTGGTTTAGGTCGATAAATGTAGTTGAGTTCAAAATGCAAATCAGCTCGTTAGCGCCATTTGCGCCCTTATAAATATTCTTCCAATCGAGCAGTTTTTGAACAGTTGCATTTACATTGTAGTTCGTGCCAATGTAATCAGTTGAAATTTCAACATGGGCAATTACAACAGAAGGGCTTGTTTTGGATTTGATTTCGATCCTTGTTGGCTTGGAGATTTCATTCACTTCATTACCATGGCGCCAAAGCCAAAACTTTCCCTTTCCAACATACTCACCGTTAACAAAAAGGTTAATGTCAATGATTTCTCCTCCACTGGAACTGGACTTGTTGGTCGACTCCGGAACAAGACCAGTTACTCTGATTACTTCGCCAATTGATTCACCAGGAACCACACTAGCAGTTTCCCAAGTCTTCTGCGGGTCATCGTTCGTAGCCTTTGAAAACTTAGATAACCCTGAGGAAGATGCAAACTGAATCGTAACAACATCTTGGCTATCCATAATGCTATTGCTGTTGAGATTTGTTATTACATGTTCTGATCCGCCAACCCCGTTGCCGTTGATTGGGGCAGTATCTTGAACGGGGAAAACGCTGCGGACAGAAATATAAAGTTGGTCAGTATTCTGGTCTGCCCAAGGTTCATAAAACATGCTCCGAATTGGCGCAATGGGCATCGTTGTATCATACTGGATGCTTGTATTTTCGCCAGAATTTTCTGCAGTTGCAGTGAACTTTTTGACGCTTACAACAATCTGTTCCGCTCTTGGATCAAAGCCAACACCTTTTGAAAGACCGAGAATAATTCTATCAACGAGATCTCCCCAACCTCTATTGTTGGAAGATGGGTCACTTCTTCCAAGATAAGAGCCATAAAGTTTAATGACAAACTCGTTCTCTACACTGTCCTGTTGTCTGAAAATTCGGCAAATGTCTGCAACTCCGGCAGCAATTCCTTTTCGTATCTTCTTCTTGCTCACGGGTAAATGGACACTCAAGTTACTGGATTTCATCTTAGGAACGATATGGACCTCCTCGGTTAGCACCGCCACCAAATAAATTCGGTCCTTCTCGTACTCTGACACTGGAATATTCTTGAAAAGAGCAGCGGAAATATCTGTCAAGTAAAATCCGGCAGATGGATTAATGTGAACAGCAAAAGACTCGGTTAACTTTCTTCGCTTTGATCTTAGATGCAGATATGCAGTCAGTCCAGTCTGGGGTGTGGCCCGGTTCTTATTGATAATAGATTTAAAATCAACAAGCACATGGGTGGGGATAAAATCTCGCTCTGCCTCTTCAAACTTGAGAACGCTTGGGTAGTTCTGAACAAGACTCAAGCGAAGCTGCTCTACAGCAAGCTTGGGTGGGTATGCTTTAAAACCCAAGATTACTCCGTTTTTTTCAGGATCTCTTGCGATTATGCTCTTGCTTTCCGAAGCCATGCCACTGCTGTTGATAATCTTTACGCCATAGTTCAGAAGCCAAACTACTTTCTTTCGAACAACATCAAGCTCGCTCTGGGTAAACAAATCATGTAAAAGTTGTGTGGAAATGGTTCGCAGCTCGATTATAACGTCAATAAGCTTATTAAAAAGTGTGTACTCACTATCCAGATACGACCGATAAACATGGTTTTCGACCCAGTCTTTGATGACGGATTTAATCTCGGCAACCAATGGCTCTTCTTTAGCACTGGTTTTTCCCTGGCCCAGCTTGAGACCGGGGATAGCAGGCCTGGCCAGCTTTACAACCATATTATTAGAATCAGCAAGGGAAAGTGAGTCTTGTTCGAGCATTGAGATTCGAGATCGCGCGGAACTGGCAGTTGAGATATTCGACACCGAGATTTGGTCCGCCGATCCAGTAGTAATCGAGACCGCATCAGGATTCCCCGGAGTGGTTCCTGGAGCAGGTGCTGTGCCTTCTACAGCAGAACCGTTAGAAGAGACTGTTGGAGTTGATTTCTTTCCGTTTGTGCCGCCATTTATACCGGCTGTCGAAACGGTTGGAAGCACACCGCCAACATACTCGTGAATTCGAATGTAATCCAAGGGAATTATCGCAAGTTGGATATTCTGTTTGCTCCCAAAGATGGTCTTCTTGTTGCTTTTTTCGTCTAGGTGAGAGAGGGACGTTTTATCTTCGCTCTTATATCTCATTGACAGATCAGTGAAAATGTCCACACCGGCCAGGAATGCTGACGGCGAGGGCTGGGAAATAACGTAGGCTCTGCCCCATTTCTGCGAAATATGTTGCTCAAACAGGTAGACTTCATCTCCGATTGAAAGATCGACGTAGAGCGACTCTGCTTTGATTCTGTTCGGGTCCAGCGTGGAAGATAGGCCCGGAGGGACCGACCAGGCGTGGATAACATGCCCGTGTCCCATCTTTTTCAACGGCTGCCAGGGCCCTGGAGTCGGAGTACTGGCGATCATGCTCGGTTGAGGAGAGGTGTCGGGATCACCATCTGTTTTGCCGGTGGTATTAATACTATGACCGCTGCTGCTATTCTCCTCGGTCATGATGATAATTAGTACAAGATGGAGAGGGTGGAAATAATAGAAAGAAGGATAGGAAAGCAAGGTTAATCTAGACACTAGCTGTATGTAATGCCTTCATACATAATTTCCAGTGACTGAAAGTCAGTCTTATGATTCACTCAACATGTCCAGCACCAAAAAAAATAAAAGAAAACAAGCTTTATCAATTCCTCATTCAGGCGACAGCCAACCAATGGAAATGCTGAACTGTCTAGTCTAACCATCCCCATCTTCAACACCTTTCCATTTTCAATCCTCAACTATTGTCCACAATGTATGGTGCGCACCTCTGATCTGGACGAAATAAAAATGGGGCGTATCCTCTTTTAGGTCTGGGCTAACCCGGCCTTCGGTTTCCAGCTACAACTTTGATCCTTGCAAATACATTCTGGCAATTGGGGACTTTGTAGATTTAAGTAGCACGGCCTAGATGGTTTTTCCACGATTAAGTTGGTTAGCATTTTGTCTGAGCAAGAGCAACTTCAAACTGGGACGGCTTGAATATGTCAACGCTTTCCCTTGCAGTAAGCACCTAAACGCTCGACACTACTTTAAATCACTCAGTTATTTAAATCATGGCATCTAATGATGAAGCTTAGCAGACGCACTGGCAGGAGCTAGAGCTTAAACTGGTGAGAAGTTGAGGGCAATTGACGGAGTCCGTGAACTGGGTAGATAAACTGAGAGTTTTGGAACGTTTAACGCTAGTGAAACATAACGGTTATTCTAATTGGCTTCTCTACGGGTACTGACAAACACTGCATTGTTTTTCCAGCTATTTCCGATATTGTTTTGCGCCATTTTGATTTTGAAACTTGGATCCTATAACATAAAATTTCTCAAGCCAAAAGATGAAATTCAAGAAACGACACGTCAACCATTTTTGAAAAATTGAATTGGTGCAAGGTGGTGAGATTCTTTTTTATAGTTGGACAGAAAGTCTCACTTAAAGGAAGATAACTGGCCGTCGAACGCCTAAAATACACTCAAGGTTTGCACCTTAATAACATCATGACTGGAACTGGGGAGCTTGGGAAACTGGAATCTTTTCTCTTTTAGATGGTGCTTTCTTGAATTAACACACGCCAAGGTATTAAAACAAGCGCTGCACAATAATCCCAAATAATGGGGTATATGGAACTAAGCGGAGAACATCCTCGCGAAACAGATTTACCGCTGTATCTTAACTCCGGTTTATCAGAGCTAGAAAAATTACCAGATCATTGTTTGATTAAAACTAAAACAACTATAGAAATCAAATGCATAAATAGGAAATGCAAGGACCAGTACCAAATCCAATGGTGTGTAGTCTAATGCAATCAGAAATTCACATTCACAAAAGAAAACAACAAAAAAAAAATGTTAAAAGAATCTCAATTTAAAGTCATGCTTTTTCATATTGCCAGTCCCATTCCCATTTCCATTCTGAGCCCGAGTCTGGTTGTGGCTTTCATTCTCAGAGATTTGGTTGTTTCCAGTCTGAACTTGCTGTTCCTGGCCCTCACTCTGATAATGTCTTTCCAAAGAATCAAACTTGTTATATAACTGATTAATAAACACATCAGAAAAGCTCCAAACATTATATTTATCGTCAACAACCCATGCAAGTGGGAACTTCTCTGCGTTAAAAGTTTGAATCTGAAAATTCTTCAAATCAATTATTATTAACTGATACTGTTTCCTTGTTCCAGTCATGCCATCTGTGGCAACAACTGAGCTAAGAGTTTGGTTTTGAGAACTTGAGAAGGCCAGGCTTGGGAACGTCCACGGAGGCATGACAACTGGTTGCTCTTGAGCAGGTACTTGCGGTTGATGCTGTCCTGAAGTAGGTTCGATACCAGTTGAATCTGGTGAAGGTAATTGGAAAGAAGAGGGAAACGCTTGTGGGTTTGCTAGATTCTCAACTGCTGGTGTTGAGAGGTTCAAACTGGAATCGTTCTCACCTTGGATGCCCCCAGAATTTGCTCTGCTCGTCCCTTCCATACCTGGGTGTGCAATGGGAACAATTGGCCTTTCTTCCGCACCCAAATCAAAACTTAGTAGATTTGTATTTTGAAGGCTCAGTTCTTTATTGGGTGATGGATAGACAAGATTATACATGAACAAGAACCTCTCATCAGGGGAGATCTGAAACATGTACGGACTCTTCACATTTATAAAATCAATCGTTTCAACGTTTAGTGAACAGTTTTCTTGTTCTCCATCAACTCTTTGATCTTTGTTGGCTTCGTTACCTCTAATTTCTGAGACATAGTCCATAACACGCTGAGCATCTCTCATCCTCTTCTCATCGAATTCAGCACCATTACTGCAGTTGTCAGTGTAAGAAAACATTTGCTGAAATTGGGCCTGGTCCATTTTTTCAAGAATTTCTTGAATAGATACAAAATTGATTCCCTTTGATTGGGACCAGATGAGATACTGTGAGGTAACAAGAATCTCAAAGTCAGTTTCTATGCCGAGCATGATAAAATTGGGTACAACCCCTAAAACACGTCCATTAAAACGATTTATCACAGCTAGGTGATAATTGTGATAAAAATCGTAGTTATATGCTCTCAAAAGTCCATAGGCACGCCTTCTCTCACCTCTTTGGAAAAGATAACCATTATTCCTTCTTCTAGACAATTCTGGAGACCATGCGGACCATGTAGACGCTGGAGTCGACGAAGAAGAAGAAGGGGAGGGATTGGTTGAATTATGGGCATCAGAGGAAGGCATATCAGCCAAGGCTCTATCAAACGACTTTTGCGGGATAAGTCCAAATATGAAAAAATTATTCCCTGTAATCTTTGTGAAACAAGATTTATTGCTATTGCCATTCAAATCAGATAAATAACAGAATTTTGTTGTCCAAATCTTTTTCGCTCGGCTTGTATCGTCATGTTTATCATCTGAGTAGTTGCTATTGTCTTCTTCAGTTCTTTTGTAACAGGTTAAACCAGTTTGTACCATCACAGTGGCATCATTATGAATATTGCCATCACCACGGGCAGATTCCTCTTGCAAGATTGTTCCATTACCATTTGAAGATCTTTCATTCACCGATGCGGAATTCAAATGAATTATTTCAGGATATGCCACAAAAACATCGTCTTCAACCACACAACACTTGTCCAAAACAATTGGTTTCAAAAAATGCCAACTCTTGAGTTCATAGTTATTCATAATATTGGTAAAATTGATACTGTTGATCACGAGGTTCAAATTTTCAGGACTTATATTGTGCATCTGAACCTCTGCAATAAGCCTTGCAACTCTACTTGCCTCAATAGTCGTTCTTCCCTCTCTTGTGTGATGATTACGAGTTCGATAATGTGAGATCATATTCCTAATAGAGCCTGTTCGGAGATCGCCGATAGGTCTATCAGATTCTGTACCATTGACTTTCAAATTTGTCTTAAGTCTTTTAGCAAGGCTATAATCGTAAAATGTTGTTATTGAACCGTTCAAAAAGCTGGACTTGTTTACAATCGAAGAGTTTGGGATCCATTTTTGTTCAATTGTTCCAGCTGCAAAATCAAAAACCAAATCTTTATTCTTTCTTTTAATTCCATTCGTGATAAATTTTAGTTCGCCTTTCCCCTCACTTGTTCCTTCGCCAAGTTTCCTTTGGTCTTGTGTAGTACGAAGATAGCAAATACCAGATCCGATGGTCATCAATGGAGTGATAGGACCAGAGGGTAATCGATCACAGTTCCACTTCAATGTCTCGTTAACTTCCTTTCTGAACTGACTCGGATAAAAATTTACCGTTCGAAATTTCTCAAACTGTTTCATATCTGCTTCCTTCAATTTTTCAACTTGCTGATCGGACTCGCAAATTTGAATTAGTTGCTGCTGATCTTTGCGGTTCTTTTGTGTAAGCCTCTTCAAGAAGTTGGGGATCGAGAAATATTTGCTCCATACTCCATCGCCATAACCAAGTTCTACATTCAGGTTATTCCGTATCCGTTCTCGGCCTTCATGAGAAGCTGTTTTATTAAACCATTGGACTTCCCCCTTTGCGATAGGATTTTCGTGATAGAGGGCATTTAGAAAGATTAAATTTCTCTGGCCACTTTCAGTGGCACCGTTATCATCATCATGATTGCCATGACCATGCCGTAGGTAAAGCACACGACTAGCCCAGAGCAGACGATGCAAGTCCTTAATCCTTAGAAACTTGGAGATATGGTAGATGATATCGTCTGGCAAAGTTTCGATGGTTAGGGTCAAGGAGTCGATACCATCAAGGTCATCGCCATCGCCATGGTCAGCGCTATCGCCATCACCATCACCGCTTTCGTAAGCCTCATCAGGGTTGTCGCCATTCTCGACAGTGGCGGTAACAGGGGTAACGCCTAAACCGGTGTTCAAATGGTGGCCCTGTGCAGGCTTCAGGGCCTTTTCCGACAAAGTTTTGCCTCGATGATCGGGGTTCATAGTTTTTGGATTAATGTAGTAAGGTGAGAAAGCACAGCAAAAAGTGTACGTGGTGGGTCATGATCAAAGTTCCACCTCCATCCTTGCATACTCTCTAGGGTTGAGGCCATTTGGGAGTACTCCGACAACAGAAAGCAGAGGTTGTCCGAGAATGGGGAAATTGGACAGGCTGGAAATTTACAGAGAGTATAGGCTATTATTTCTTTGAAAGAAAAGTGGCCTTTCTTTTTTTTTTTTTAGAGTGGCAAGCGCAAACGGTGCCGTTTACTGAAAAAAGTAACTAATCAATCAACACAGTGAATAGAATAGTCTGTTTTGAGAAATAAAGTTGTGGGAATGGCTGATATGTGAAATACTGACTGTTCCAAGTAGTCTCATACACCGAACGAGAACAGAACATGTCATTTTTGACATGTTTTGGGATCGAAAAAAGTTGATTAAAACGTAAGTTTAGGCGAACAGATCTCGGGAGATTTATGTACAATCTCAGTAAATATGATTTCAAGGGGAATCTTAAGCAATAACTTGCGTTTGTCGTTCTTTTCTTTCGTACCTTGGTCGTATCCTTGTCATTTTGAATTCCAAAGCATAGTGAGGCTCATACCCCAAAAGCAAACAATGAAGCAAGCAACTTTTTCATACGATAGTACTCCAATGGTAAATATAAATAAAGGAGATATATAAAGAAAATGAAGATGCACATGATAAATTTTAAGATCAAGGAATTTCTCAGCAACCATCCATCATTAGCAAAAAGAGAGGAGACAGGGACAGATGTGGGCAGGTGTGGACAAAGTTGGTAAACTGCCTGCCAAAATAAATTGCAATTCCAAGACAAGAGGAACAAATTCAAGCAAGCAGGGGAGGGGGAAAAAAAAAAGAAAGATTTATTTAGGGGATTGGTTGGAACGGATAAAGATGAGTATTGCCATTTCAAAAAGACAATGTAAAACTTTGTTCGCATTCATTAAAAAGTATTGTGATAAAATTGGATCCCAATTAAAGAAATCAGAACATGTGTATCATTATAGTAATAGCAGTAGTAGTAGTTATTAAGAACATTGTTTTATTTTGGAGCATCGGCGTTACTGATTTTCAAGACATGTAGCATTTGGACAGTTTTAACTCCAAGTCCTCAAGTTTTCTAGATCTTTCAGTTTTTAAATTTTGTTTTATTCCGTGAACGGGAACAAAGATATTAATAGCACCAGGGGTGATGTCACATTAATTGCATCACAAGACAGGATAATTCAGGGTTTATGGTTAAACTTTTCCAATTTTTTTTTGGTATCAAACAGGCATTGGAGGGGGGAAGAGGCGAGTGACCAGAGATAGAACCAAAGCTTGAGTAGAGTATAGTGTGCCTTGCAATCAGAGAGGTCTCCATTGCGAAATCAACGACAAATAAAACAAAATATGGAATTGGTGTAGCACATGTTTTTGAAAAGCATGAAGTTTTTTCCCCCCCAATACTTGAAGCAAATATGAAATTCCATTTTTTTAAACCAAAAAACATTTGCTTGAGCAATATAATCAATTGTGTAAGCATTTTCTACAAAAACAAGAACTTGACAAAAAAATCCATTGAATATCTAATAGAGAATCTGATCATTTAACTCATTACAGTTTAAATTTCCATCTTTTACTATTAATAGTAGGACAAGTAGACGTTTTGAAATGACACTTTTTTTGAATTGATTGATTGATTGATTGTTTGTTTGTTTGTTTGTTTGTTTGAATATTAAGGTTTGATTTTGGATAAAAATAGAGTCATTCCTCGGACATTTTAACCATGACACTTTTACTTTTACTTTTAGTTTTCTTATTTTCACTTTCACTTTCACTTGAAGAGGCATAAAATAATACATTGTATTTCTCTCTCCTATTATGTAAGAGCACCCTTACCTTCGCAATGTATCGTTAATATTGCTGTTTTGTGATCATCCATACCAAAGTAGATATCAATGTACAGAAACGGGATAAATATAATTTCCTCTAGGAACACAATATAAATATAAGTAGAGTATCCCCCCCTTTGCTTTTGCTCCTCTCATCTCTTTTTGATATCTGTTACATTTTAAATTCGCTCGCTTAATTACATCAACTCTTACAAATGAAGTTCTCTACATCAATTGCTCTGGCTTTGGCTGCCGCCGCCCAGGTCTCTGGCTTTGGACTGATTGTTATCAGATCCGGTTCCCCAGTGCATTTCGCACCTGTCAAGGTTTTGGACGACAAGCTTGTTCTTGGAGCCGGTTCCGAGTTCTCAGGCTCTTTTGAAGGTGGTGCCGTTGCCGCCTCTTCAGGATACCTCGACCTTACCGAATCCTCCCAGGTTGTGGTTGGTTCTGATGCCGACGACGAATGGAGCGTCGAGTCTGGATACCTCGCTTACAAGGGATCCAGCGGTGCAGTTGTCGTCCCCAAGGGAGACAGCAGCTACGAAGTTTTCTGGAGCTCCAACTCTACTTTCCCAGCTGATGCTCTATCAGTTGCTCTTCGTGTTGAAGGATGGAACGGAACCACAAGCTCAACCACCCCAGTTTCTCCTACACCTGAGCCCACCAAGCCAACATCTTCTTCCAGCTCTGCCTCTTCCTCTGTTCCAGATATTAGCACAGGTGCTGCAGCCACTGCCAACTTTGTTGGTGCCGCTGGCGTTGGTGCTGGTCTATTGGCCCTCCTTGCCCTTTAAAAATAAGAAACACAAAAAAGAAAAAGTTGTATGGCCCTTTCATCCCATTTCTCTAATGGTCCATTTTCTTGGAATCCGTATTTTGTTGTTCTCTGATTGATCCTGTTTTGTTATCAAGTGCTATAGTATAGATATGACATTTAATATTCTTTTCTAATTATTATTTTTCAAAGTTAAGTATAAAGTTCATTTGTATTTGCTGATATGGTGTGCTAGTGAGCCTAAAAACGCAATCTCGGACATGTTTGTGGGTTTTTGGCCTATCCCCATGGGATGGGACCCTCGAATCTCACCCGTAACCGGCCCTGCACTTAAATACATCATCATCCACGCAGAGACAACCATCATCGTCATCTTCTCAACCATCTTTGTCCTCGCTCAAGGTCCCACTTCTTCGCATCCATGTCACCATCCTTGACCGTGTCTTCCGCTTCTCCCACGGCTACGGCTACGGGGTCAGATCTTTTTAACAGCCCGCTGCATAAGGAGCTTATCAAACTCCACAAAGATCTGGTAGACATCGAGTCTATCTCTTCAAACGGTGAGACCATGTCTAAAACAACAACAGAAACCTCATCTCATTATCCAATACCTTCTTGCTAATACACCCATAAATTTGTTTAGAGAAAAGCGTTGCGCATTTTTTACAAGTCTATCTAGAAAAGAGAGGATTAACCGTTGAACTCACGGTTCTTGATCAATCCACGGGCAAGGCGAATGTGTATGCGTATTTGGGCGCTAAACGAGAAACCAAAGTTCTTCTCACTGCTCATTCAGATACAGTACCACCGTATTTCCCATATCGAATTGAAGGAGATCGAATCTATGGTCGTGGTACAGTGGATGATAAAAACTGTGTTGCTGCACAAATAATTGCATTTTTCAATCTTTTGGACGCCGGCAAGATCAGAGAAGGAGATGTTGGATTGTTGTTTGTCGTTGAGGAGGAGATTGGGGGTTCTGGAATGCGGAATGTTTTCCAGTCCGGACAGAAATGGAAATCGATTATATTTGGGGAACCCACTGAGTTGAATTTGGCATTGGGTCATAAAGGAGGCGCTAGAGCATTGCTAAGGGCCAAGGGGAAAGCTGCTCATTCAGGATATCCCGAATTGGGGGTTAATGCAAATGAGCTTTTACTGGATTGTTTACAGGATTTCCGAGCGGCGAAATGGCCGGTTTCGAAAAGATTAGGACCGTCAACTCTTAACATTGCACTTATCAACGGTGGACTGGCAGCAAATATCATTCCTGAATCCGCAGAGGCGACTCTTTTGATCAGGGTTTCTACCGATGTGAAGCAAGTGGATAAACAGGTCCATGAGATTGTAGCAAGACATGCGAATGTTGAACTTGTGGAGTATGGATCGATCAGTGAGGTTATTCTGGATGCAGAGGTTCCTGGATTTAAAACTGCGGTGATGGCCTATGGAACGGATATTTTACAATTTCCTGGAGATTATCAGAAATATCTTTACGGTGCTGGATCTATTCATGTTGCACATTCAGATCATGAATATGTCACTGTACAAGATTTGGTTGAGAGTGTTGAAGGCTATGAAAAGCTTGTTTTACATTCGTTATCTAATTTGTAGAGTAATTTATATGAATTGAGATAGATATAAGAGGACATTCTATTTGCTATGGTAACATGCATTGGTGGTGTAGACTGAATGTAGGAGAAATGTGATAAGTCCTATCTTCCAATTTCTCAAGGTAGAGCTGGCTGTCCAGTTAACATGAGGTAGGTGCCTGTTGGGAAAACTCAATTGGGTGCCGCTTATTTCCGGGGAAGATCAGGAGGAATAACGGCGGCAACGGCTAACAAGGATATTACTACTACACAAATGAAAAGAGAGTTTTTATTGTTAAAGTAACTATCATAGTTAAAAGAATGTACAACAAATCCGTATATTCAAAAGGCAAATAGAGTCTTGCAACATTTTTCCCCAAGACTCATCCATCCAATGGCAAGATATTTGGCAATGGACCAAGAGGAGTGATTGAGAAAGGGTTGATTTGGGTATGACTTTTCGCATAATGATTTTTAATATGATCAAAATCCGTGGTTTGTTTGAAACCGGGGACATTCCAATACAAATGTCTAAGCCATTTATGAATATTTGGATAATCATGTCTAATCATTCCCAAATTGCATTTGAAATGTTGGACATATATGGGATCAAAACGGACAATTGTAGGATACAATCTCAAATCGGCCTCTGTAAAAGTGTCACCTAGCAAATACTTGTTCTGGCTCAAGATTTTTTCAACCTTGTCCAAATGGGCAAACAAGTTTTTAACTGCTTCTTCATAGGGTTCTTGTTTCGAAGCAAAACCAGATTTGTAAACTCCATTGTTGATGTTATCATAGATCCAATCGTTTAGTTCATCAATTTTGCTCTGCAATTCAGTCGGGTAGAAATTCAACCCACGGTATTTTGCATCCACCAAATCATCAAATTCCGTATAAAACATGCGAATGATCTCACTTGATTCGTTATTCACAATTGTCTCTGTTTTCTTGTCCCAGAGAACAGGAACGGTGAATCTCCCATTGTATTCGGGATCGGCTTTGTAATAGAGGTCACTCAAACGAGACAATCCGTAGAGTTTATCCTTTGTTGGGCCCTCACTTGTCTGGAGGTTTGAAAAACGCCAACCTTTGGAATCCAGATGCCAATCCACAACGCTGACGTCGATGATAGGGGTGAGGCCTTTCAATTGGCGAGTGAGCAGAGTACGATGCGCCCTATAATATATAATACCTGGACATTAGTAATGGGTGGATGCACGGACACAATTGTTTGGTACCGACCAGGGACAGGCAAAGGAGACATAGAGATGATAGCGGTTTGGCTCTGGAGGGAATTGAGAGCCAGGAGCCCTTGAGATTGCGTTTCTAAAGGTGGACTAAGGGGGAGCAAATGATCACAGGTCAGTGAGCAATCTCAAGCTGTGAGCAGGAGAATGTGAGCAGGAGGAAACTAGAGGTTCATACGGGTTTGCGTCTAAACTTGCCGTCCTCCTTGTCGGCCCAGTCGGTGATCTTGGAAGTAGCAGAGGCAGTAGCGGAGGCAGAGGTAGACATTGCGCGAAGAGGCTGGAGCGTGGGTAGCAGGTTCAGCAGACGAGGCAGGCCGCGGGAGGTTTTAGACAGAGAGGCCATGGAGAGAGGTTGCGGCCAGCTTGGGCGGCACCGACGAGCTGCCAGAGCTGACCGGCCCCAGAGCGACCCGGCGCGACGACGCCGGCGTGGGCTCTGTCAGAAGAGACCCGCTCAAGGACCCGGCCAGGGACCCGGCCAGGGACCCCGGGCTGCCGCTGTCCAGGCTGTCCGAGCCCACGGAGCCGCCCGTGTTCTGCCGTGAGCGAGTCCTGGGGCCCTCGTGGATCGGCGGCGGCGGCGCCAGGATCGCAAACGAGCTCGAGCTGTTGATGGCCAGCGGCGGACGGCCCCGGGCGAGGGTCTGGGCGATGGAGCCCGGCGTGCTGGCGTTCGCCCGGACGTTCAGAAACACCTTGCGCGAGCTCAGCTGGGCCGTGTCGATGTTCGTCATCGTGCGGAAGCGCGGTCTCTTGCGAGGCAGGCCCCTCGTGTGTGCCTGGATCACGCTCAGCGACTTTTCCGTGATGGCGTGGGCCTCCAGTCGTCTGAAGCTGGTCTCCGAGTAGCGGTGCTGCTGGGCCGGCGAGAGACAGACCTTGATGGTCTTGGACCGCCCCACGAGAGTCGAAGCCGCAGACCCAGACCCAGTCCGATTCTGCTGATGAGGGCCCTTGGACTTTTGTTTCGGCCCCGACTTGAGCGCTCCAAACAGATCCAGCACGTTCTCCTGGACCCGGGTCGTGGCCATCGAGGTCTTGCGCGTGGCACTCAGCTCGACACAGTCCTCCTCGAACAGAAACAGCTCGTCCATGTCGTCTCGAATCGCCCTGGTCGTGGCCGTTTGCGAGCGCCGGCCTCTGGGTTCATGCCCACCTGGTGCTTGCGAGGTTGAGGTTGAACTTGAAGAGCTGGGCCCGGCCACGATCGGAAACCCCCAGTCCACAACCTCGTCAAAATTCTCCTCGTCGCTGCACAGATTCGAGCGGACCATTGAGATGAACCTCGCGTCTCCGTATGAGTAAACCGGCACAGAGTGGATGGGAGAGGACTTGAGTTGATAGTTTCTAGACCCGTTCATTGTTTCAACAGTAATAGATATAGCAGTGGCTTCAAATTCAAAGTCTACAAATATTACAACAGAAAAAAAACCCTAGCTAAAACACCAGCGTTATCCGCCTGCTTTTATAGATCTGAAAAACAATGACTGGGGTTCCACAATACAAAAATATTTTTTATTATTACAATCATTCCTGTGCTTCAGATGCGAATTGCCAATGGACATGAAAGAAGGGGGGTGGGACACCAAAACCAAAACCAAAACGACATTTGGTTAAAAGGAAAGGCGTCGCTATTTCCACCACTCCAAATTCTAGAATTCTAGAAGCACCTTGCCCTTGCCCTTGTCCTTGTCCTTGCTCCATGCGAGACGGTTTCTGCACATTCTGCCATTTCCCGTTTTCTGTCTTCTGTAAGCAGATTGTTCCGTGAAGGTGCACGAGCCGGCCTCAAAGCCCTTCTCTTCTATTTCCACACACCTTGCTGCACGCGTACAGCATGGACAGATTCGGGGTCCCCTTTAATCCCAAAAGACTTTCCTCAAAAAATGGCTTGTCAGTAGCAGATTGACCAGGACCAGAGCCTGTCAGAGCAAATACGCACAACACCTTTTTTCTGAAACCTCTCAACAGTAATCTCACTCACAGTAAGCTCACTTACTGGACAACCGAGTTGAATTTCGGAGTGCTTTCCATGCATATCTAGCTACAGCCAGGCATGTCCGTGTCCATGCCCGCGACCGCCACGACGCTTATGCCGGGCCCATCCCTCAACTCCAGCCAGACCTTCCTTCTCCATCAGATATCTACATGACCTCGGAAATATTCCCTCTCCCCAAGTCCACGGCCCAGATCCAGGCTCTTCAGCAGGATGCACTGGTATGTCCATGACAGGTCGGCACGGAGAGAAGGAGAAGGGACAAATACTAACCCAACCCCAAAATGCATACGGTAGTTGAACGAGCAACAATGGCTACTGTCCTATCTCGAATCCAGCAGACCTATACTCCTGAATAATCTCAGCTCATGTCTATCACCAATCAAATCCGCAGACCCATGTAAACTGGCAATGTCTTCATCACGCTCGGAGTCCCTCAAAGGCGTGATAACAAGAAACGGAACAGACGTGCTTTCAATGGACATTACGCTTCGTCTCCGGGGTATAGCCCATCAGATTGACCCAGGCTCTGGATCCACGAACGATATAACCACCATCGCGACCTCCCACCCCCATCCCCAGTCCTCATCCTTATCTCCATCCCCGTTGTTTCTCACAGGCAACAGCAATTCCGTTGAACAGTACCAGCTTCGACTGGATCCAAATTCAAAAATCATCCTGGCGCAACTGGTCGATTGTGCTGGATACGTTCAGGATGCAGTGGACATTTTGAGCAAGATGAAGTTTAACGATATCCGAACAGTGCTAAGTGTAAGGTCTTCACATTGCCCATTCTATCAGGCTTTAGTTTTAGTTTTAGTTTTAGTTTCTAACCAATGCAATAGACGATCAACAGAATCGTGTCATCCGTCAGGAGAGCGAAAAGCCTGCTTCAAAGTCCACAACCCGCCCAGCTTTTCCCCAACCATCAATTCCCCAACACATTGTTCTCCCCGCCATTACCGGCGAACCTCGCACTTGATCTGTTTATCAAGGACTCGAGCATTGCAATGCGGGTTAAAACTCTGGGCAAAGTCACGGAGGAACCATGGTGCATTGTGGAAAACGGTGTAGGATACACCGATAAGCTCAAGAGCATGGGAGTCGTGCCTACCCAGTCTCCTCGAACCCGAGACTCCACGGCCTCGCTTCATTCTGCAATGAAGAGACAACAGTTACAACAATCGGGCGGCCTGGGATCTGTTCTCTCGTCTTTGGGCCTCAACTTTGCCTCGCACCATCATGCATCTTCCGAAAAGTCCAAAGCTCAGTCCCAGTTCGATTACTTTGTGGCGAATTGCGAAACCTATAATGGAGTCGTGGTCGTTGCTAACGACGAGGTCTACGTGGAAGGACAGGACCCCTATATCATCAGCCTTAGCGCGAAACTGAGCACGATGGAGCGCACGATCGATGGAATCAAAAGAAAAGTAGAACATTGTTTACAGAGTCTTTAAACAAAAACTGGCTAATCCCATCCCATCTCATTTCATCTCATCTCATTGAAGGAGCAATGCTCATCCGTGCCTTTTGGCTCTGTAAATTGAGCCGCGAAAGCGAATACTGTAGCCGTTCTTTCTTCGTTCTCAAGCTCTTGAGTTTTCCCAGTTCCTCCACGCTCGCCTGATTCTGACTCTGATTCAAAGAGGCTGCTTCGTCATTGCCAGATAGCACTTGTATTTTATCCGTGATGCTCGTCAGTCGGACCTGTTGTAAATCCGCCTTGCTGCTCAGCGCCTGGAGCCGTCGCTCGAGCCGCGCCAGTTCCACCTGAACCTTCCCCATAAGCTCCCGTATCTGCGGTTCGATCTCTTTCGCCAGATCCTCTCGGGCATCGCGGAACGCCGATTCAGGCACGAGCTGGAAAACGCGGTATTGCGAAAGCGCCAGAGAAAGCCGCGGCAGATCGCCCGTGGCCTCGTCCAGAGCCGCGATGGACGACGACAGCAGCGACACGCTCTGGCTCAGCGACGACACGCACCCGCCCAGCGCAACCGTCTGCGACATCTTGTGTTGCAACTGATTCGTGTGATAAACTGGTGATGGCAATCGCGATGTTGATTCTGATGTTGTGGGTGTGTGGGTGTAGCTGTGGGTGTAGGAGTTCCTTCCCGGAAGCTCTGCGTGCAAACTCCCGGGCTTGCACACCATCTTCTCCAGAACTCGCTGGACTCTGCTGGTTCAAAACCACGAAAAAGCAAGGTCTCTGCCCTTTATCCCCCGGTGCCGACCAGATCAAATCCTTTTACAGACCCCCACTGCTTCTCCAGGCTTGCGTGCTACCTGCCCGACGTGGAACCCGACGGAAGCTCTCACACGGACGAATCTCTCGCCATTCTGAGTGTCTGCTGTCTCTCTCTGCCTTGTAAAAGGGCCTTCTTGATGCTTACTGAGGACTCCTCCATCCTGTATTTATTTACCTTCCGACTTTGACCTCTCCAACACCTGTTGTCGATACCCAGTGCCTGGGCCCCTTGTGTCTCCCATAGCCATGACCGTAAACTTCCCTGGACCGTCCTCAGAGGCGGGATCTGCCTCTGACAACCCGGACCTGGCGCTGGCCCTGGACTCTCGAGATCACATATCTATGAATGGGAACACCAATAGTAACAGCTTCCAGCACCATCTCGAACAAAATAACACAAAGATTAACGGTAAACACCAGGCTCAACCTGTTCATGATGGCATGTCTCCGCGAAATACCTCTGCCCAAACCTCCAAAACAATCCTGGTGCCGACTAGAAGCTCGCCAGGTGCTGCTCCAACCCCTTCTCCTAATCCTCTTTCTCCCCAACGGCCAACAGGAGGAAGACGCCGTAAGTTTCTTTTATGTGGTTTTTTCCCCTCTTCTTTTTGATCTTCTGGGGAACATAATACTAACCCAATATGATATTCTATTATTCTATAGGCGCAAACTCACGATCCTCTGTTGTGTCATCCTCTTCTTCTGTAATATCGTCCACTCCATTCTCCACAGCTCCGAATACAATATCTTTCAAATCCCACACTCGACCCCAATGTGCCTATCTCCTAATTCTTGCATCTCTTAACAACACTTTTGAAACAAAATCCCTCTTGCTCCCGTTCTTTCCCGACGTGCTTAAACTCGGTCGTCAGACAAATGCAAAATCCTTACCAAAACCTGATAATGGATTTTTCGATTCCCGTGTTTTATCACGCCAGCATGCAGAGGTTTGGATAGATTCCACCACAGGAAAATGTTATATCAAAGATGCAAAAAGTTCAAACGGTACCTATGTTAACGGATCAAGACTGAGTCCCGATGGTAAAGAAAGTCCTCCAGTGGAAATAAGTCCAGGGGATCATTTAGAACTGGGGATAGACATTAAAAGTGCCGATGAAAAAGGTTTGGCACATAAGAAAATCGATGCCTCTGTTGTTAGCATCTCCCCTATTCCTCTACGACAGCCCACAAAATCCACTAACCAAAGTTATGCCACCGTCCAAACAAACAACAAGATTTTGCTTGGCACTAGAGATCCACCGAATACCCGGATTCACGGTGGGAAAGGCAACAAGGCTAATTTTGGCAATGGAGGAGGTTCTGAAGCAGTGGATTCTGTAATTTTCGGATCCACTTCATCCTCTCATCTGTTGGAAGATCTGGCAATAGGCATTCCTCAAAACAGTGTTGGTGGACTGTTTATGAATTCGGGAATAGGCGCATCCAACTCGATAGAGAGAACTGTACAACTACTAATATCCGAAGTCCACCGAGCCCAAATCGAAACTGCAAAATTACAATCTGTACATACTTTTTTGACAAAATTCAAATCAACAAAGACCAAAAATGATAATGATGTATTGGAGGCCAAAGGAGAAGTGGAACAATTACAACGACAATTGAGCATTCAAAAGGAGGAAATTGATGAGAAAAATAAACAAATCGATATACTTAGAGAATTGTTAGAAACAATGCAACAACATTTTGAACAAAGTCAAATGGATGTTCAAAACTTACAAGAAGAATTGGAAAGAGAAAGGAAAGTTGGTGCTTTATTAATTGAAGAACATGAAATGTTACAAAAACAACATGAATTACAAGAAGTGGAAAATTCAATGACTAAAGAAAAAGAAAAAGAAAAAGAAAGTAAACAATCACAAATTGAACATGAAAATGGAGCTCTTGTTGTTGTAAAAGACAAATCAGAATCGCCTGATGAAAATTTACCTTCTTCTCCGTTGAACGGATCGACAAAACATAACAGATCACTCTCATCATCACCGATTCCACCTCCTTCCCCAGCATCCAGCATTTCCCTAATCCCACCAGTTCGAGTTGATCAGATATTAATCGAACTGGAGGATACAAAATGTCAACTGGCGTTGTCCAAAAACAGAGTCATGGCTGCTGAAAACCTCGCACTTAAAGGATCTCGCAGAATCGGCAGATTACGAAATTTGGTTGAAAAAATTAATGGTTCAAACGTTTTGGAATCAACAAGTATAGATGGGAAAACGGACAATGATGATGATGATGAAGATGAAGATGATGAGTTTTCAAGAATGAATTCAGAGAAGAGTCAACAGATAAATCAACATGAAATTGACGAGTTACGATTACATCTAAAACAACAGATCAAACACGTTTTACTGGAGGAGAATAAAGAAGATATGGATGCACTAACTTCATCATCCGGTATTGGTGCGGACAGTTTGGCACCTGATTATCCACTACCCCATGACCAACAATTCAAATCGCCATTGTCCAGATCTTTTTCGGATATCAACATGACGAATGAAATTGAAAAAGTACAGAATGAAAAGGAAAAGGAAAAGGATTTGTTTTCACCTTCTCCATTCATTAATATTTTGACAAGTCCAAAACAACAACAACAAATCGTTAATAATAATGACCCCCATGATTCTATAATTCTAAAGACTTCTGATGTTAATAACAGTAATGATAAGACAAACACAATTCAACAGCATCACAACCACAATGGTACCGGTCGTGTTGTTTCTTCTGCTATTGGGTTTGCAATTTTGGCAGTTGGTGTTAGCACGTATTTTGCAAGTAAGAGCAGTTAGAACAAAGACGTTGGGCATTCTATTTCATCATCATCCTCGTCATCTACAGAGTTTTATGTGTTCCTTTTTCATCCCTTTCTTCCTATTATCCGTTGAGGGTTTATCTTTAAAACAACATACTTTATCAATTTTGTGTTTACTTTTATCTATCTATCTATCTATCTAATTTTTTTTTTTTGCCAATCATATTCATCATCATTCTCTTTTTGTTATAATGTCTCATTGTTTCGCTTATTATGTTGAGGAATATAGAGGGAAAGCAAAAAACAAAAGCCAAAAAAAATAGGGGAACATCCAAATAAAGAGGAACAATAAAAAAAAATAAAAAAGAGTTGCAAAAGATGCACTATAAAGAAGGGAACCCAAAGCATTCTAATAGTTTTCATCAATCAATCAATCAATCAGTATATACATATAAAATCCTCATTTAACTAACCACAATCATCAACTTTTATGTATTTGTCTTGTCTTATCCTGTCTTAAATTTGTTTCTTTTCTTCTTTTTTTTTTGATTTTCCTATTTCACTTCATCAAATGGCTCTTTATTGTCTCCTATATTGATTATCTTCACTTGAAATATAAAACTTTTAACGGTAACTGATAATATATACATAGATATAACTCTTATGAAATCTACTGTATATTCTTTTTTCTAATGATTCGTGGTGGAATAGAATCAAAAACATCTATTCCTAAAAACTTGGATACATTTTGTAGAGATTTTCATATATCATGATTGAACCATTCTTTTATTTTCTTTCCCGAAACATTATAAATATATATAATCACATAACATATATTTAAGCAAATTTAGCAAAATAAAAAGCAAACAAAATGTACAAAATTGTCCCTGAGATAGACAAAACCTTCTCTTTCTTCCCCTTTTTATTTGTTTCTAACCCCCGGGAACAAATCAGTAATGACGCCGCTACTCGTAGGTTTCAGCTTATCGATATTTGCACCAACACTTGAACCTGAGTTGCTGTTGTTGTTATTATTAAGGTTAGCCATGCTTCGTAAAGATTCCAAGATTGAGTTGAGATCGGGCTTTGTGGAGGCCGATATCGTTTCAACATTCTTGGTGTTACCAATTGATGTTGGGGTTTTCGAACGAGATTGTGTTGTTGTGTTGGACAAACTCATAGAATCATGACCGGGAACAGCAGATTTACCAAAAGGCTTCATTTGTTTAAACTTTACCATAGAATCTGTGGTAGTGGTGGTAGCGCCAGTATTTGGAGCCGGCTCAGAGGGTGTATCTGGGATATCGTTTGCATTTGAATATATAACAACCAAAATCTTAGATTCCCGTTCTTCTTGTGCTCGCATCTCTTTACTCTCAATCGCACTTTGTCCACCATGTCGAACAGAGTTCTTTTTACGGTTCCCATCATCATACCATTGAATCGCAGAAAAATCAATCTCCATAGGACATTCCCAATCTGTTTCTTCATCTGTCTCCACATCATCCGTCCGTCGTTTAAATGCAGTACCCTCCGCCACATTCAAATCTTTCGCTGATGCTCCTTGTACACCGGCCAAACTGCGCTCGTCGGCATCTGTCTCAAACTCTCGAATTTGAACAAGGTCATGATCAGGCCTCCATTGAACCGTTTTACTTTTCTTGCTACGTTTCATATCATCCTGATCTTGGTGATCCGGTGAGTCGTTTTTCCTTTTCAAAATCCCACCGGCAACAGAACGAGATGTTATCTTTGGAGAGTGTGAAGAACTAGACGAATCTGGACTAAGAGATCTATTCTCTTGATTCTTACCCTTCCGCTCTGTATCACTAGTAGACCCTGATCTACTCTTCTCCAAAGCCGCAGCTTTATTCTTGCTTAAAAATCCTGATAATGTCCATGTTTTACTAGGAGCACCTGTGGTACCGGGTCCAGAGCTTGTTTCCGATTGCCGATGTTGTGTTTGTGATTGTGATGTCGTTTGCTTTTTGTTATTATATAATGATTTTTTATCAAATAAAGATGATTTAGTACCACCCATGTCTGAATTGGTGTCATTGATCTTTGGCCTCGATGATTGTGTATGAATCGCAATAGGTTTCCCCTTTGTACTCGATCTACTTGAATTTGGGCCATTCTGTAATGCTTTGAAAAAACCAGAACTTGATGCCACGGATTTGGAGGCGTTACCGCCAGGCGCGATACTCGCCCTTTTCACTGAAGAATCTTTTGATTCACTCTTCCGTATGCTGCTACTATGCGGAATGCTTTTACGGGCATTTGATACATCTTTTGAAACATTTGAGTTTGATTTGGCTGAATCTTTGGGGTCCTTTGACAGTATCTGTGCTGTCATAAATATCTTTCTAATGACCTTCTTGACATCTTCATTACCATTGTTGTTGATTATATTCAAGACTTTTTTGAATTTAAATAGCTCAATCATTTGCTGGTTAAGAGGTAGATGTGCGATAAATCTGAGACATGGCAGTGTTGAGTTATACATCTTATTCCTGACATCTACATGAAGCCACTTTGAAACTCTTGCAATAAGCTTAGAATCTCGAACAAACAATTTCCATAGCTTGTCATCATGAACAGAGGACATGCACTGCGACAGTGCAACATATCGTAGATCATCGGGTTTCCCAGTCCATGTACTATTTTCAATAGCCAAAAGTATTGCTGATATTCGAGTAGACAATCTTTCTCTATCTGCGGAAAAAGATTTACAAGCAGCGGCTATTCTCAGACGAAGTTGATTTGGGGGGTCTTTGTTCTTCAACAACTTTTTGGTAAAATCAGAAAGTTCGTACTGGAAAAAAGTTGCATCATCGCTGACTTCATTAAAATTTTGCTGTGTTACTGGATTCAGAATACTTGCCGGAATCGCAGATTTGTTTATCGTATTCAGTAAAGGTGGAGGAATCAAGTGACTTGCATTTGCTACCGATACCGGAGGAGGAGTAGTAGAGGGTGGTCTCTTCACTCTTTGAGCAAAAGATTGTTTTGCATTTGCAGCTCCTGTATCCAACTGCTGCTGCTTATTCAACAGGGCATCTGATTTCAAATTTTCCAAGTTAAATGCTTGGGGAAGAAATCCCAAATTCGGCTGTAATGCGGGGAAACGACTCCAGTTCATTATCGGTTTTTCCTTTGCTGTGGGCCCCGACGTTAGCAAATTGGGCTTGGCACCCAAATTATCATTTTGTGGGATGGGGTGGGTTTCAGGGGCCTGTTGGTATACCAGTCCATTGTTAACCGGATTCGGCATAATATGAGATGAATGAGATGGGGGTAAAGTTGTGTTTAAAGTAAACTGTTGAGGTACATTTTGGGTGTACAGGAATTGCATATCAGGATTACTTTGAGATTGCAACTGCAAATTATCATAGTGAGTATCATCAGAAGGTTGAGTAGTTACAAGAGAAGATGAAGATGGTGATGACATAGATGAGGGCCTTGGATGGTCCCTGTACCATTGATGAAGCGTCTGCTGGATGTTAGATACGGTTCTATTTGGGTCAGCGAAACTGACGTCTAAGCTCGAGTCATAGCCTGGCACAGTGGTAGCTACATTGTAGTTTTGAAGATGATGGGGGTAGAAAGTCGGAGATTCGTTAGCAAAGATGCTCAGGTCCAGTACTATAAAATGTCTGTTAGAAAAAGGTTTGGTGCTGGCGTGGGCGGGTAATTTCCCAGCCACGCAAGACAAAAGCAACAACAACACAACAACAAGACTTACCGCCACCGTCTGGGCCCGCGTTGCTGTTCGCTGGATGGCTGTGATGATCGTTGGGGGCCGACATGGGACGCGTATAAGGGAGATAGAGAGAGAGAATAAGCAGGTTTGCACCTTCGTAGTGGTGGTTGTATCTCCTATTACGCTCGTGACACCCTCACAGTAAAGTGCTGGGGGAGAAGCAAGAACAGAAAAGAGAGAGAGAGGAATGATCAAAGATACGCTATAGGCAGAGAGGTAATTGCCCCAGACCAGATCCAATGAAAAAAAGAATCAGGTAAGGATTAGATAGTCTCAGGTTGTATAGCGTCACAATAGTAGGAAGAGAGCAATAAATATTCACAAATTGCCGTACTGATCAAGCCTCAATATATTTGACCTGTTAGTTCAGTACAGTACCTGTCACCGTGGACAATCAGTGTATCTGTTGCACCGCTTTGGTCTACGTGATTCCAAGAAGAATGATTTCTTTTTTTAGAAATGGATAAGCACTTTCTTTCCTGCTTCGAGAATTGACAAGACAAGTGAGGAATGATCTGAGGAAGGGGAGGTTTTAAAACAACAAGCAATAAACAGAGACAAGGAAAAGAAAAATAAAAACAAGAGAACAAGACTAAACGTGTGCCACTCCTTGGTGCTAGGCCAGAAAAGGAATTGCCCTTCAAAAACCAGTAGTTATGTTTCTTTTTCGTTCTCTCTTTGTGCGCCGTCAAGCCAATCGAACAAGCAAGGAGAGAAAGTTTTTAGATACTTGCTTGATAAGGAGAAAACAAAATAAAAACAAAGGTTTAAATTGTACACAAACAAATAATCAAGTCTTTTTTCCTCGAAATGCTATGTCGATATCTTTTTATTACCAGTGATGGATGGTGTCAGATTTCGTACAGCCAGTAGTGGAAGTAACAAGAAGTCAACAGGAGCAGGAGTATTTTTTTTGGGATTTTCCCTTGAGGGCCGGGTAAACGCTTACACACGTGATGGCGTTCATTCCTAATTTCTATTCCGAGAATGTGAAAAGTGAAAAGTGAAAAGTACGTGTTTTATTATGCCTATTCTTTCTGGTCTAAATACAGTGCCAATCTATGTCAAAATGATAAATGTGCTACCCATTAGTGTGTGTGTGTTGTTTAGATTCGCTGCACCCTCAAGATTTGCAACGGTTCCATTTCTTTCAGCTTTCTAATGTACGGTAGTCGAAGGCCCTGAAGTATCCGTTTCTGTTTGTAAACTGTTTGTGAAGTTGATAGAGGGTTTAACGTTCCGTAGAAAAATTGCCATTCAGCTTTTTTTCTTTGGTTTAGCCATTTTATTCGACCAAATCCTGTGTGGAAGTATCTGGAAGGTTGATATATGATAACTTCAAATCTGCTTACCAGTGGTATAGTGTGCATGTACAGTTGATGCATAGGCTTGAGGAAAGTAGAGGCCACTGTTGAAGGGTCGCTTTGAAAAGTTATTGTGGTGGATGCTGGGGGTGTGTTTGGTCCAAAGTTTTTCTTCCCTCCTCCTACTGCTGTGACTCTGTATAGATCATTTCCTATAACACTGCCATCTTCTCTTTTCATTGCCAGTTTTATCTTTGAGTCTTTCTCCTTATCTTCATTATTTCTTATTCCGGGTCCAGCGATGATTAGCTTGTTCTGTTTCATCAATTCTTTCACGAGAAAGGTAACAGAACGAGAAGGCGATGTCAAGCTTCGCATCACCGAGTGTCGATAGGCAGAAAAGCCACGAACCAGATCTGAATCGGACAGATCCGACATTTTGTAGTCATCAGTTTCCTGTGCCATTAGAAAAAATCGGCCATCGATCGTCTGGTTGATCTCAAGCCCGACAAGATCATCCGAATCTCCCTTTGAGATTGCCTGTTTCTGTCTTTTTAAACGAATTTTAAAAGACACTGGATGGAATTCTTCCCACCCAGATGTCGTATGCCCAGATGCTTTCTTATAATTATCACCCATTCCTTCCATCTTGCCATCTTCTCCATATCCCCCACGCTTATCAATACCCAAACCCTTGATCGTGTCGTCTATATACATCTTAAACATCTTTGGAGTGATAATTGCCATATCCTGTGCTTGTTCAATTTCACTTGGCCATAGCTGTGTTTTATTGCCATCATCTTTTGTAGTTTTCTTATTATCGTGCAGATCATGAATAGCAGCGTTTCGTTCAGGAAGCACATAGGGTTCCAAGCTTTTTAAAACGTTTGGCGGCAGTTTCCCAAAGGCACTTTCCTGATTTCTAATCACACCAGAAACAGACACCTGCCAGGGGAAAACAAGTTCATCCTCGTCTTCTGCGTCTTCTGGCGGTTGTCTTCCTTCCCGATTCCGGAAACTCAAAAAATCGGAATACATGGCCCTGGTCATATTTCTTCTCGGTACTACGGGCCTGTACCCGCTATACAATCCCTCGATATTTAAATCCAGCATCGAGAGATAATGAGTTGAAGGGACTTTGGGGACTCGGCTATAGTCTGTGTACATGTTTGCTCTGTTCGAATCGCTCTTGGTCGCGCCATTATTGCTCTCTTTCTGCGGGGAGTCATTTTCTTTGGTCAAGTTTCCCTTGCTGTTTTGGGATGTCTCTTCTTCCTTATCGGGTCCGATATTCTTGGCCTGGGGGTCTTCATCCTCGCCAACGCTGGAGCTTTTGTCCTTTGACAATGACGACTGTTGAGAAGAAGGTGAGGATGATGAAGATGAAGATGAAGAGGACGAAGATAGTCTTGATCCCGCCAATCTATATCTTATCAATTTCAACACCCGCGCCCGTACGACCAGATGAGAGTGTCTGCTAAGACCAACGCCAAATCCTCTGGGTATCCCGTTCATGAACCTCTCCTCCCCCAGTATAATGGTGATATTTTTGTGGAAAGATGCATAATCTCACTGGTGATCCAACACAGGATGGTGGTTGGATGTTTCGTTTGTGTCGGTTCTCTCTTAAACAGCGATGAAGAAGGAAGGACAGAAAGAATGATTGGGAGATACAGATGTAGATTCATAAAGTATTATTGTTTCCTATTCTTTAAGAGTCTATGTTTTTGAACGTTATAGCTATAATGTCTTTAATTCATTAATTCCATGTCTGTGGACCAAACACACTTTGCAATTGATCTCTGTGTGCCATTTTCATTTTCATTTTCATTTTCAATTGGATCAACGAGCCTTGATGGTTTTCACCATGTGGATGCCGTTTTCAGGAATGCTCAACTTCTGTGCAATGAATGAGAACAAAACACAGGATCCCAGGAACCCAAGAAGGTTGAAAAACTGGGAATATGGGTTAGTGGCTACAATGTCACGAAAGACTCAAGCGCACATACCGCTTTTCTCGAGTACTCCCGCTCCTCCTCCTCTGTCCGGAACGAGGCAAATATCCTCCGCAAATTGGGAAGCATGGGAGAGGTCAGCGAATATAATTTTCGACGCAAACGGCGAGAGGAGGAAAAAAGAAGGTCTGGGGAAAGTCGAACCTTGGGCACAGACACCCGTACAACTCAAACTCAGGCCAAAAAAAAAGGAAAGGGGGAAGTGCTCTGTTCCGTTAATCGGTATCGGGTTCTGGCCGCCTTCCATCCAGTAGGGTTTCCGGTCGACCAGCTCATGTATTGCACTCAACAAGCCTGTCAGGGCCCAATCTCCCGCGGCGCGCTCCCAGGCCAGAGAAGTCTCCGGCTGATTTCTGATGGCGACCGCCCGGCGCTTCCACGCCCTGGAAGCTCTCACGAGCTGCGGGACGGGAGACGTGTGCCACCGAATTTCCCACCTGCACGTGCCAACCTGGGCCGTTCCCGGGCGGCCTGAGTTCGTGTGTGGGCAGGTAAACAAGAAGCGGCGCAGAGCACTGCTGGCTGGGCCACAGGGCCTCCCACCGCTGTTTGTAGAAGACACTACAAAAACACGCCGACCACAACACGCTGCGCGGCCATGCAGCCCGGCCATGCAGCCCGGCCCTGGTTGCATGGCTGAGGTTGCCGCTTCGGGCGCCTTGCAGCCCGCTCGGTTCCTCACCTTCTCGCGGCGACAGGCCTGCGAGTCGCCAACATCGACCGGAACCTCCAGCAGACGTAATCACCAATCTCTCCTTCTCTCTTTCCTTCCACCTCCCAGCCCGCGTCTGTCTCAACCTCTCGCATCCGCATCCACATTCGCATCCACATCCGAATTCACTCTCACTCTCACTCTCACTCCAACCCTCACTCTCACTCCCACCCTCATTTCTCTCCACAACTCTGGCTATGGCTATCATTGTAAGTGCTCGTGCTCGTTGAACATCCGCCTGTCGGTTTCCTTTCGTACTCTGCTCCTGCTTTTTTTGCGTCCAGGTTCTGCTTCTGGGTCCCGATTTCGTACCTCCTTCAAGGCGCATTTGCAACAACACAACCTCCAGAGCTTATTCCGATCCCACCAAGCAGGACAGGCTGTTTCTTCTACTCTTTCAAACTTGCTAACAATCGAGGCGGTCGGCACTGTGGTCGGGGCATGCCAAAATAATAGGGTCTTCGTCATTCCAAAGAAACAAAGGGTCACGGCCATGGACGTACGAAATCAAGCTCGCAGGTGGGAACTCCAGGTTTAAGATCGGGGTCCGGGGGTCCCATCCCGTACGGTCTGGCAATCCCCAAAAAAGTGATTAGAGCGTTATACGACTATAAAGCAAAGGGGCCTGAAGAATTGGGGTTCAACAAAGGTGATTTTTTCCACGTTATTGGCAATGAAAACGATCCAGAATGGTACGAGGTCACAAACCCAATGACAAATGCAAAGGGCCTTGTTCCAGCGCCTTATTTTGAAGTCTTCAACAGATCAAGGGCAAAACAACGCCAAAACTCGGCCTCCAATGAACCAGAAAGCAATAACAGCAGCAGCAGCAGCAGCAGTGGCTTTGGCGGTGAAATGAGAATCAATACCCAGCACACGCGGTCAAAAACAACAAGCGGGATTTCTCCAAGCGATATAGACCTGTCGTCCTACAGAACAGGCGCTGCAGATGGATCTCTCTATGCAAAAGTGATCTACCCTTTCTCGGCAGAGCGTCCTGACGAGTTGGAGGTCCACGAAGGAGAACGACTCGTGGTCTGCGCTCACCACAACTTTGAATGGTTCATCGCAAAGCCCATTGAAAGGCTGGGAGGACCAGGACTGGTGCCGGCTTCCTACGTCAAGGTCGTCCACATGGCCACCGATCGTGTGATCAAAAACGTCCAGCTTGCAATCAAAGTGGGCAACGTCCCCACGATTGAGGAATGGAAGCAAAAAAATGAAAAATACCAGGCAAATGCAATTCCTCTGGGGAAAGTCGTCCCTGATAATCCTTCTGGATCATCAGATTTGGCCGGTACAATACACGAACAGGAGGAAGAGGGCAAGGACTTGGAACCTCCCTTTATCGTCTCCGTCACCGTCAGCGACTTTGCCTTTGACCAAGGCCGATACTGGTATCTCGTAATATGCCAAACTTCTGATGGCGCCTTTCGTAAGCTGCGTCGATACTACCAGGATTTCTACAACTTTCAGATATCTCTACTGGATTCGTTCCCCGAGGAGGCGGGCAAAACTGGCGGCAGGAGAACCCTTCCATATATCCCTGGTCCGTTGACCTATGTGAACGACTCCATTTCGCGACAGCGGCGTAACGACCTGAACGACTATGTGAAAAAGTTGATGGCTTTAGACGCCAAGATTTCGCGGAGCGCGCTTGTTTCACAACTATTTGAGCCTAGAGAAGGCGATCTAGAAGCCATCGGGAATCTACCCCTGGGACTCCCTCAAACCTCGATTTCTGGTACAGATAGGGAAAAGACCGATGGCTCGCAGACCAGTCCTTCTCAGTACAATGGCGCTGATTACGCGGTCTACATGTCTTCAAGCCCATCCCAAACAGGATCAAATGATGTAGAAATCGGTGCAAAAGATTCGTACTCCCAGAATATGACCCCCCATACAAGTGTAGGAATCAGTGGAACACCTGAAGGAAGCACCAAAACTGTTTCCACCGCTGCAACGACCCCAACATCGGCAGCTGTCAAGGCAAAGTTTTATTTCCGTGATGACATTTTTGCAATCAGTGTTTCCTCCTCCATTTCTCTATTTGAGCTTATTCAACGTGCCGCGAAAAGAATGGACGTGCCTCCAGGAACAATATCACTCTCCTATCTTTCACAAAGCGGCAAAGATGGCAGTCCAACGACTCCAGGCATGGGATTTGCACTCGATGATCAGCTCCATGGAAGCGGTGGTATGTGGCCTGTGAATAGTAATCAGGATCTATGGCGCGTTTTGGAGGGCAAGCGGAAAGTTGCATTCCAAGTGGATTTAGGATGAAAAAAAAATGAAAAAAATTTGGTCTTCTTTTGTTCTCTTATCTTCTCTCTACT
The DNA here is from genome assembly GCA_030581615.1 of Alloascoidea africana. Lineage (NCBI taxonomy): Eukaryota > Fungi > Ascomycota > Alloascoideomycetes > Alloascoideales > Alloascoideaceae > Alloascoidea > Alloascoidea africana. The sequence goes on along the minus strand of JAKTTT010000086.1, from coordinate 19,195 downwards.
GTCATATTTTCTACAGAAATGCGAGCCTGGAGCAGCACAAAACGGTTCTTTCTTCTTCCCGAATCCACACTTTTTAGTTTGCCTTTTATCTTTTTTGTTATATAGTAGTAGTGCACGCATATGTTCATAAATATAAAATTGTATTAGAATCAAAAAAAAGGGAAAGAAAAAGAAGCTGGTAAATAGTCTAGTTATTCCATCCCTTTTGCAATTTTTCGAATGCAGCTTTCCCCTTTTCTGGACCTATTCTACTCGTTATCAAAGCTTCTATATCTTTCCACAGTGAACCATCGATCAATTCAGCGTCCTGTTTCAAAGATGAGGAGGGAATTTTGGGAACTGCCAATGGAGGAGACAAAGGTGCAGAAGGTAAAGGTGATAGAGAAGGCGATGCCGATGGCGAAGGTGAACCACGATGAGTATAGTGATGGGTTGAGATCATGACGATGAATGAAACCTCTCCTGTCTCTCCACTGGCCACACCGGGCAGATCACTCAGTAGTGTAGAATCCGCGATCACTTTACCCTTGATCAACAACTTCAAAGAGTCCACATGCGAGTTTTGAGATTGCAACTGTGATACATCCTTGATCAGCTTGGTCTTGAGGGTCAGAATTGTGTCCGTGATAGGCACATCGGTCAAGGTATGTGCAAAGCGAGGCTGTTTGATCGATTTAACATGTACCGCGATCGAACGTACATGTGCTCGTTCTTCAAGTTCTGCCGTCGTCTCATCTTCATCGTCAAGTCGAGAAGACGGGTGCCTTTTCTTTGCATGTTCAAACTTGCCAATGAGAAACTAGAAACCAATAGAGCCAATTGCAGGCGTTAGAACGATTCTTTCTACATGTTCCAATCATTCATTTTTGTTATATCTATCAATATAGGACACTAACATTACCGGGGAGTGGGTTTTCGGACAAGCTTATCGGATTGGGCTTGTAATCATCAGAAAAATGCTTTGTGGTTGCGATTGCAGGTAATAGTTGTAAAAAAGCTTTTATAAATGTGCTTTCATCGAGATATCCAACCCCATCACCATCTTCTTCTCCATTCCCATTGTTGTTGCCATTGTTTCCCCCAACTGGAGGTCTCCCAAGTCTCGTTGAATCCAGAAACGTGGCCATTTTTTTGGAAATCTCAATGCTGGTAATTTGTTAAAATTGCAAGCCCAAAACCTGATTTCCAAACCAAAAGGAGGGGTGTATGGGTGATTGGTTAAGGTTTCCATCTCTTGTCAAAAACAAACCTCCAAAGAAGAAGAAATGATTGCCAGCTTCGGACGGTATCTGGGGTACAAGTCTACAATGAACGGGGTTTTTGCGATTGAAAAGCCAGCAGGCATATCGTCTGCCAAGTTTCTGGATCAATTGAAGAAAATCCTTTCAGATTCGCAGTTTTACCGATCCTCAAGGGCAAAAGAGCTCGATGGTCCCAACAATGGTAAAGGTAGAAACAGAAACAGACGAAGAAACAAAAAAGATATGGTTAAAATGGGTCATGGTGGAACACTGGATCCTTTGGCAAGTGGTGTTCTTGTTGTGGGAGTGGGTTCTGGAACAAAACAACTTCACAATTTTCTAGGCGGAACGGTCAAGGTCTACGAGACGGAAGCATTATTGGGCACTTCCACCACGACTTACGATTCAGAGGGGAAATGGGTTGAGAAGAAACCAACATCGCATGTAGACAAGGCTCTTGTTTCAAAACTTCTCGAGGAACGGTACAAGGGCAAAATAGAACAAACTCCTCCAATATACTCTGCTCTCAAGATGGATGGAATGCCATTGTACGAGTACGCTAGGAAAGGTATCGAACTTCCCAAGGCTATTCAACCCCGAATTATCGAAATTAGTGAAATTTCATTACTTGGAGAAGGATTGAAATGGGGACATGAGTACAAGCATCCATCGGAAAGGGCTTCGGAGGAAGAAATTAAGATAAATGCTGCTTTCTCTCATATCTTTCCAAAATTGGATGACCTTGTCGATGATACAGAAAAATCAGAAAGCTTATCGTCGTCGAAAGATGATGTAGAATCCAAAAAGCGAAGTGCTGTAGAAGATCAAGAGAAAGAGGACCTAAAAGAGACCAAAAGGCAAAAGGTTGATGGTTCCAACACACCAGTGACAGAGGAATCCAAAGCGCAGGAAGGGGAAGCTCCAACTGACACTACTAACGATCCAATTCTACATTTCCAAGTGACAGTGACGTCAGGCACGTATATTCGATCACTAGTACATGATATTGGTCGAGATTTGAAAACAGTAGCGCATATGGTTAAGCTGATACGATTACAACAGGGACCTTGGCGACTGGATAAAAACGTTTTCACAATCTCGGATTTCCAAGATAGAGGCGAGGCAGTTTGGGGTCCTGTTTTGGAAAAAGTACTGGCAGAAGGAGATTCTGTAAATGTGCGAAAAGAATTTGAAGAGCAAAACGATGAAAAACCTTCTGATGAAAAAGTTCAAGAATAACAAAAAACCTGTAAATAGAAAGACATGATTTTAATGCTAACACAACATGCATCCACTTGCAAAGCCATTAGCAGGCACTGCCTTTTGGTCCTCTCCCCGAGAAATCATCACAATTCCTCGGGGTAAACTCCGTGGTGAGATGGATCCCACAATCATGGTTTCAGTACTGTGTGCAAATATAGCGCGAATAATCTCATTGTCACTCTCTTCTCCAAGCTCTCTTATGACTCCTAAGGCTCCACCATAAAAGGAGCCTGTAACATCTTGTAAACACCCATCAAGGGCAGCTTTTTGAATCGTGCTTGCCAGTAATGTAGCCTCTTCAGCGTCCTCTTTTGATGTTAAAGTCTCATCCAATAGCCCTACTGCACAGGTACGAGCCAAATCAGTTGCCATGATATCCTCGCCCAGTCCTGAACAGCACACAGCAACATCAAATCCAGACCGGCTATCGCACCAGAGTCCGGGGCCAGGAAGCGCTGCTATCCCAATCCGTCCTGGTTGTTTGTATAAAACACCTCCAGAGCTCGATGCTATCGATATGTTTCCATTCGTATCTCCACAAATTATCCCCACAGTGTCACAAACAACATCTGTGTCCGTATTATTCGGTTTATTGCTGTTTGATATCAGAGAATTCCAATACTCAAACGCCGCTTTTGAACGAAGAGTAATTAGTTCTTCATCATTTTCGAGAACTGTCTGTGGCACTCGCTCTTTCGCATACTTCAATGCACCTTCTCCTACTAGAAATCGTGGTTTGGCCCTTCCCCATACATCTTTTTCAGGATCTGTAAGGTCGGCCAAAAGGGCATTTGCAACAGCAATCGGATTCTTAACTTTCCGTATACTACCAACAGAAGCAAAAGCCTTTCTTCGATCATTTCCAACCGCATCCACAGTCATGCTCATAATAGAAGCATCCATCTCGACAGTTCCATCACTTGTCAAATTGGACCCTTTGCCTGCGTTCGGTAATGGATCGTCCTCCATCATTTTGCACCCTGCCACTGCACATGTTGTTGAGTCCAATTCATTATCCAAGAGTAGCTGCAATGTTTGTCTAAGTGTCCGTCGACATAACCGTTTGTAGTCTTTCAAAAAATTCTGGGAATGATGACCTGCACCAAGATGGATCACCACGAATGGCGTATGTTTTTCGTTTTCAAGAGACATTTCTCTGACTTTCTAGTAATCAAGTTCAACGTCGTCCCGTGTTGATGATCTCGTTTCGACAGATCTACCAGCCAGTCTTTCTGTTGTATCACTGTTTTTGAGTTCCTCTGTTTCACCCTCTGCCCTACTGATTGTAAAATCCAGGTAAACAATATCAGATCCTCGCACCACTGCAGTCGTCGTGTCTGGGTCGAATTTTCCAAATCGAGTTTGTAACCCTGAGAATGCAAATTTGGATTCGGAAGAGTCTGTCGCTATAAACGAGTCTGCTGTTAAATGGGTCTTATCCCAGAGTACTATGTCTATTTCGCTACAACTCAATTGACTGTTCGAGTTGCTGCCAGAGAGAGGTGATGATAAGGATGAGCCAGAAAATGACTGGTAAAAGGCGAGAGTTCGCTGCCTCTGAATAGCTGCTGATTTAGCGTCGCTGGTTGGCATTGGGTCCATCCAGCAGAGAGATTGTGGCAATATATTATGAGACAATACTGTTCCCAAAACTTTAGAACATTTCTATTCTTGCTTTTATAAGGGGGGTAAGGATGTGTGTAAACCTACAAGCAGAAAGAAATGTTCCTAACAAAAATTCAAAACGTTACTACAAATAGTTTGCATCACTAACAAAGCTTCCAGTCTTTATCTAGAGCCTGCGCTAAGCATTTTGGATCTTGCAGTAATCAAACTCCGAACAGAATTGTACAACAATTCGCAGAGCCCCTCATACCCCAGCTTTTCCATATGCTGCAATAGTTTGAACCTCAACTGATCATATGAAATTGGTAGTCCTTTCCGCTCTTTGTTCGCATTTATTGACTCCTGTGTAGCAGGTCCCACATGTCTAACTTGCACTGAGAGATCTTCATCTTCAAGATGTCGTAAAAATGTAGCAGAAATGCGAGCGAACGCCATTGAGTGGAAAAGGCCAAACAGCACGTTCAAATTCTGATCCGGAAGTACGCCATTGAGCCCCCTTATAAATTCGGGATAAAGATGAAGTCCCCTGGTTGAGTTTTCCCTTATAGTTAGACCTCGACCTCGCCACACCAGGTTGCATGTATCCATTATGTATGAGTTATAAAGTGTCAGTTCAGGCTGGTGTTTACTGGTCCATTGAGAGGTAATGAAGGGCTTTGCTTTTGAGATTATTCCACATATTTTGGAAAAGGCCAAGGGAGATCCCGAAAGGAGGAATCTAGCCACTAAAGATGGGGGAAGCAGTAGAACTTTGATTCCAGCTTCTTTTAAGGGCAGAGTTGAAAGAGTTTCATAGTAGAAACCAATCGCAAGCTGAAGTTGTACATCATCGTTCGAACTCTTAAACGGGATATTAGTCTTCTGGTACTGAAAAAAAAATTTTTTGACATACCTCCAAGGCAGATACTGCAATTCGAGCAATTCTGCAACTGGCTTTTGAGACGCAATTTCGGACATCAGACTCGTCAGCCAGTGAAAAATCAGATCTACAAAAATTGTTAGTGGTCTAGCACTAGGTGCAGACAAGTCAGAACCATACTTACAAATCGGTTCCAATTGGCGTTTCAAACCAGTTTCTAAACAGGTTTGCAAGGCATCTTAACATTTTCGAAATCCACCGTGCACCTCGGTCCACAGCCAAAGTAAGCAGGGGTTTGAAAACACATTGGTTAAAGGCTAATCGTTGCTTATGTTAGTATCATTCTCTTTCATTTTTCTGTATGATTCGCTTACATGGCCAACTCTGCCTCGGCAGAAGCATTATCAGTTCCCAAATCACATTTGCAAATTGCTCCCCATCCCACTCTCTAAGATAGTCGTACATATATGTTTGAACCGAGAGAAGCATGCACTTTGAGTATTTGGTAAAGTACAGAACATGTTGCAATATAGACAGGCGCTCTCTCTCGTCAAGAGTTGAATCCGTGAGCTGGAATAGAACCCATGCGTTCAGTTGTTCCCATATATTGTCTATACCAGAAGTTAGTTATAAATTCTAAACATAGTTCGTGCCATAACACTTACCATCGTTTTTCAATACCAATAGTCGTATTAACATGTCCGTTTGGATCAAAGAACCGCCCAGTTGAATAGGAAGCTCCAATTTCTCGACGTGTTTGATAAAAAGCTTCATCGAGTATACTTCGCCTTGTAACGCTGAATCATCCGAATATGAATATGAAACGGCACAAGTATAGTCCAGTGAGCTAGACGAAGCGCCTTCTAACTTTTGTTTCTTAAACCTGTTTTCAAACCCTACGCTCTTATCCAAAGAATCTGTATTAATACGCGTTGGATGTTCGCCCCTGTTTTCTAGCATGGCCGTCAAATGGGAAAGGTATTCTGGGTCAGGATACTTAAAAATTGTGGGTTTGACCTTGGGTAATCCAACGACGGATACTTCCTCTGGCCTAAAGTCGTGAAATAACCAGATAAGAGCAATGAGCGGTTGTGAGTCTGGCTGCTTCTTCAATTGCTCGTGAACATACTCGATCCGCCAAAGCTCGACCTGTTTAGCCTCGGTAGAAATGAATAGTAAATGGGCTATATGTTGCCGTAGATATTCGTATCCGAGATAGTTGAACATAAGTGGATAAACTTTTGTTAAAATGTTGGGGGTTTCTAAAAACGGGATAACACATATCAGCCATTTCAGCAGTTTGACTTGTGTGACTTTGGAAATCTTCCTATCTCTTGCTGATATTGACACAGATGCTGACACTGGAGGAGTTCCCAAGCATCCCAAAATCCTCAAAACAACCTCGTCGGGAATAGGATCGCGGCAATACATGGCACTGATGAGCTCGCTTGCCTTTGTCATAGACAACTTCCAGTTTGGAAAGGTGATTAGTTCAACAAGTTGCACCAAGTCTTTCTTGGAAACCCCGTAGTTTGGAATTTCCTGGATCAAGAACGAAACCAGATCTGCCACATAAATGCCTCCAATGAGTTTGGACTTTGTTTTCACTTGACAGGTGTCGCTCAATCCACGTATCGTGGATGGTGAAAGAAGAGTTAGTTCTTGGTGTTTCTAGCCCTATTGAAAAACACTGAGATTTTACCTGTGTATAGCTCGGAAATGATTTCCGATAGCTTTCGCTGAGCATCCTTCTCCTGAGAAGCGGTCATTTGGATCCCGTCTGCTCTTTCAGCGCCTAAGGTTATTTATTTACGTTCTTAACGGTGAACAGGCGAACAAATTTCTGGTGTTGGCTGTCAACGGCACGTGATGATAACTACCCCTTGTGTATTTATTTCTGTCCTAAGTTAGATTTGTCTTCTGTTTCATTAATATAAAAAACCGTGGCTATATAGTTCAAACTCGGAATATTCATCCTCTTCATTACATTGTCATAACTAGTGTGTTGGTGTCTTGAATTATGGTTTCTGTTTCTTTCTGCTTCAAGGCCCTTTAGGTTCACGCATCTACATTCCTGTCATTCTCTCATGTGGGTTATGTTGTTCTGATCTTCCATTTGTGAATTTAATAAGCGAAGTCTGTTTCGTCGACAGGTAGCAGTATTTAAATGTCTCTATTTGGTTGTTTTGAAACAAAGGACGTGTTAGTAAGCTTTGCGTTTTCATTTCATCTCAAGGGTTGATTCTTAATGTAGCTCAAAGATGATAAGAAAATAGAAGTAACTGATCGTTTAATAGAAGTCAAGTCTTTGGAAGAATTTTGTTTATTCTTTTCTAGAAGATAGCAATAGGCAAAATCTGTTTCTCTTCGCTCTCCTCTACATAAGAGGGCAAAAAGAGCATGATTTATAAAGTATTGCAGAATTGCAAGATAGGAAAATAGAATATAGCAAAACTTAAAGTGATATTAAGCAAAAATATAGATTTACCTTTAGTGCATCCTTTCTTGCAAAACCTTTTGTGCAGTTGGGGCAGACATATGGTGGTATTTTCAGATGAGTCTTCAAATGTCTTCTTAGATCGTGACTTCTTCGAAATGCGAGCTCGCACTCCGGACAAATGTATGGTCGTTCTTCTTGTTGCATGTCGACTGCTCCGGTCAATTCTCCTGTTGATGTTGTTGCTCCTGCTGTTGTGGACATTATGCTGCTGTTCATAATATGGGAATGCTGTTGGTACGGATAAGCTGAAGGAAAACTGTAAAGAGTATTGCCAATTCCATTTCTGTTAGGGGAAGTAGCTGGAGGAGGAGGGTGAGGAGAAGTGACTGTGTTACTAAGGGAGTATGGAGCTTCGATACGTTTGTACAGATTATTTTGTGCTTCTATTTTAGCCAGCGAGTTGGAACTTCTATCGAGCTGCTGTTGGTTATAGTGATGGTGGTGGCTGTGGTGGCTCTTGGTATTGGGATTTGTTAAAGAAGAGCTATGCTGATGAAGACGATGACCGTGATGATTATGGTGATGGATCCCATTATGGTTTTCGTTCATCGAATTTCTTCTGGATCGAGATAGTGATGGCATCAATTTCAAGTCTTTGTTTTTCCCGTTTCCCGAAAAGTCCAAATGATTTGTAGCGCAATCTTGGCTTTTATAAGCAGCAGCAGATATATTTGTAGTAGAGGCATAAATCGCATTCCCTATTGAATCCAAAGCTAGTTGGTTTGGATTCTTCTTGTATGCGTTTATCAAGTGAGCAGGAGGGTTTGAAGACTCCCATTTTTCTACTGGCGCACCGGTTGGCTTGTACGTTTGCGAAGTGCCGATCGGGTTTGTTGAACCTGGACGCTGAACCATGTCATAATGTCGATTTTGACTCTGAGTTTGAATTTGATTTTGATTCTCTCTGGAGATGTACAATATATCATAGGGCTCTTCTTGTTGTGAGGCCACTGCTGGACTTTGAAAAGGGATAGTCTTCGGTGCTTCAAGAGGAACCGGTTGGTTGCTCAAATACAGCTGCTCCCGTTCTTGTCCTATCGGAGATCCACTCATCGAAGAATAATAGGTTGGTTCTCCAGCCGATAATGGTGGAGGAGATGAAGAAGCCGGAGATGCTAGGCCAGAACTGGGACCAGTAGGAGGGATAGAAAGATAGTACCTATTGTTGTTAATCAGATTCAGACGATGAGACCCATTCTCTACTGAAGTTTCGCTGGAGTAGACGTAGCTGGGAGGATAGCTTGATGATAACTGGGGATTATGGCCGTTGGGAAAATTCAAGGGATTATTAACCATGGCGCTCGTACAACAGAAGCAGCCGCAGGTACTAGATTAAATTTATGTACTCTCGCAACTGAAAAATAGGATGCTGATGATGAGTGTGATGTATAAACTAGTCATCGAACCAAAGAGCCCTCCCGATTCTCGCAAACTCCCGTGTCTGGTCGCGATGAGCTTTGAGGAGGACTGTTTCATTTTATATTCAGCCGCTCTCTCCCCTATTATTCATTTTATTATGGCCCTTAGCAAAGAAGATGGTGATGTACCCATTATTTGATGTAGTAACCAGCTCCAATGCGATCGATATAAGCACCAGCTGCTCTTGTGTCTCGGTCTGCGCTCGCTCGCGACCCCGACAGATCCAATCCTGGTGCATCATCCCTTCAGTTGCAATTGCAACAGTGAACAAGCATCATCTTCCGAGGAGGAGTATTTTAATAGACCAAACGTTGCATTTTTCTCGGCGCAGGAGATGCAACGCTGCTGACCGCTGGAGCAGGAGCCTGTGGTTGGACCTTTCCAGTAATGACTTTTCCTCCTTTTGATCTTATTGTTCGGCTTGCCTATCTGATCTTCCTTCTACAGACTGTCCCAACCGGGGCTGTTGGCGATTCTGGAGCCGCCGCGGGAGTTTAAATCGCTGCACCCGGTAGATGCCGTATTTATCTTTCGCCTAATCTCTGTCCTTAGCTCTATCTTTTGCCGTATCGGTTTCAGGAGCTTTTCGTTTTCAGTAGAACTTCCAGCATGCCTCTTTTGGTTTGTTTTCCCAATTTTGACTTACCACTTGGCGTTCAACTCCATATTCTGCAGGAGGTTTCCGGTTAGCCAGTGTTTGATAAGACCAAACTGAAGACTTAAACTCTCAATTTGCCATTAATTCGACGGATCCAACTCAAATACGTTCTTACATGTGTACAAATAATAATTGTTGCTGGTGTTTTCTCTTGTTTAGCAGATTTGAATCTACTTGCTTAGTGTGGAACAATTCGATCGCTCCAGTACGACACAGAAGACACATTTCTGATTCCCAATAAAAATAAAGGCATGTTGTTAGAAATAAGGATAATGTCACATGGGTAGAATCTGTTTGTATAAGGAATACTAAAGAGTCAGGTGTTTGTTCTGTGTTTGTGGTGGAGAACTGGACAAACAATTAGAAAGCGGCTTGCAATGTCAATGTGGAAAAATAACGGGAATCCGATCCAAGCGGATGTAACAAATTTTTAATCTTACATTCCATGCTAGTTTCGTTGGTCTGTTATTGTAGTTTAGAAGTAACATTGACACTTGGCACTTACTCCTCTTCCGCTTCCTCAAAAGGGCCACCACTCCTCAAGTCCGTTAGGCTATTCAGTCCAGTAATAATAAAAAATCCAGTTCTTTCAAGAGAGCCATTTTCCTCCTCTTTCTTGCGTACAAATTTTCCCATCCGTAAATACATGACGGTTGCACCCGAATTTACAACTCATGCTACTTTTTTCAATTGAACCATCATACGCATGATAGCATTCTCGTTATAATAGCTGCGTTATTGCTTGTTAAACATGAGGTGAGCGGATTGTCTCGTTCTTTGAAAAATGGCAAGTGTAGTGCTCGTGTATTTCATAGACGATATTCATTTTTTTGCTCAACAAAAGAAACATCCGGAAGCACAGTGAGGAACATTGCATTATCAATTGACATATACTCGGCCTTTAATATCAGTACCTGGACCTTTATTCTAACCTCCATCTGTCTGTCCCTGTTTGAAACCAATCAATTAAACACTGGAAACAAAATTAGCCAGGCTGCAAGCTTTTGAAGGCCTCAGGAGTACGTGGAAGTCATGAGATTTGGAACCAAGAGTGAGTGTGGCGTTCTTTGAGAACAGGTTATTCCTTGTCGGATAACAACCGGGGTAAAAGGCACACTGTTTTTGTCTAGTTCCGGCTATTCACTCGGATACTCACAAATTGTTCCGTTCTCCAGATAGACTCACCCCCCTCTCTAGAGCGCAAAAACATGTATCAGCCCAGTATTTTAGTATAAATTATAGATGGATCGAGCTATGAAAAATGATAATGTCTTCCACGTTATTCCTGAGAAAATTGTTTAGAAACTAGGCCCTCAAAATTAAATTTAAAGTGAAACAAAGCAAATTCATGATTCCCAAAAGAGGATTAAACCTGTACTCGATTTTGCCCCCCTGTTTATTGTTATCCTTGATATGAGTTATGGTAGCATCAAGATTGAGGTACTTATACCTTTTTCAATTGCATTACGAAGTTGAAATAAGATGCAAAGAGCATTGTATATCTTTTGCTCTGTGGCTTGGACAGGGAAGAACAATAGTTGGATGAAACCCACAAAAATAGTAATATTCACAGTTTTCTAACATCCAGTATCTTATGAATTGAATCTAGACAAATATCCAGCAGCTGGCTTAACAAAGTAACATGAAGTACAATTTGGTACAAGTCTAGACAGAGCGTTTTCATCATGTAAAGTTATCCCTGCTATCAAGGTAGCAACATAGTATATAAAAGCCATAATTCTTTCTACCTTTTGGTTAAGATTGACTTGTAGAGCAAATATTCTTGGGGCAATTGTTTTGTGTTGATGTTTATAGCAGTATATACGTTTTAGATTGTTCCATAAACATTGTTCGTGTCAACGCAAGACTACAGCTGTTGTCTTCACAACAAGATTAAATCAGACTTAATCTCAGATTGCTTTATCTATGCTGTAAACTTTACAAAAAGCGCTCCAGAATGACATTGTTTTACTCCGCTTTTTAATCCTCCCAAACGCAAATATGGCCTATTTTTCGGATGAGTATAACAAAGCAATCGTATATTCACAACCAAGTAAAGGTAAACCATGGTAAGCTATTATTGTATTCTTAGTACGATTATTATTTAAACGACGTCGTAACGTACAAACGTTTGGGTTCCTCCACGCAAACCCCCACTATACCCATTCAACAATTATATTTCTGCTGCAAATTGTCAAGCCAATTGATCTTACTAAGAATCCCTGTCTTTTTTTTTCGTAATGTAATACTGGAACCGAGCTGCTTATGAATGTACGCCCTAGACCATTGAATTATGAACTTGCAGGCCAGGTTTTGTTTATGGATTCTGACATTGAAAACTCCATCCTGCTCTGGGTCTGGACGGTTCCATTGTTCTACCAGTATAATTGGACTCGTGGACTGTATGGTAATACTTTGAAACCGTAGCTACTGTTTGAGAAACAGGAACCATGTTTCCTAATAATCAATGATCCGTATTCAGTATGAGCAAGGGGTGAATTGGAAAAAATTAGCAAAATCCGTCAAATCTTGACCTTAAAATATAGAATGACGTTCCTGTTGACCGAAGAAGGATAGAAAAGCATGCTCTTTAGGGAGCTTGTCTCTCACTTTCAATAACAGTTCAAGTAAGTAGTAAACTTTAATCCAAAGCAGTCTTCTACTTTTGTGTTCAAAAAGAACACATATTTGGAAATAAACATTAGAGTTTGTCCCTGAAAGAAAGTCTGAGGTGCACTATTAGATTGTAGATTCTCTTCCGATAAATCAGGGGGTGACCAGACTTGAGTTTTTGCGTAGCACTCCCACTTTTGAGTTAAAAATGGCGAAAAGGACAGTATAGCTTGCTGTTGCACTAAACAAAATAGTGGTTTATGAAGATCTTGATCTTGGCTTCAATTGTATGTTCAATGGAGGCATTGAGCTTAACTTGGTGCAAACCCTCAAATGTTCTCATTACCATGCTTCCGTTAATCAAGGACACTCGCTAGCCAGCCGACGCAACAGGGGTTTTTCATGATCACATTGCAGGCCAATCCAACTGCCATGTTTAAGGTGTTTTTTGCTGACTTGTCTTTGAACAACTGGCACTCTTCTTGCCTTCTGAATGCAATTTTTTCTTATAAAATGTACAAGAATGAACAGTCATCGAAGAAAGAGCTTTTCATTACATATTTTCTAGAGTTTTTTAATAATTCTTTTTGTCCTTGAAAGGAAATGTAGTTTACTCTAATGAGGACGTTTTTCAGAAGAAAAAATTCATTTCACCTTCTTATTCCACCTCTTCCTTTTTACCATTATTCCTTTAGAGTCATTATCTTGACAAATACTACCAGATAGAGCTAAAAAGCCGGTTTGCACCATAGACAAGCTATAATTATTATATAATCTGTTGAAAAGATATATGGAGATGCACGGTGATTCTTTCCTAAAGTAGCCCACCACATCCCACCAGAAGTACCATTGCAGACCTACAAAAGGGCCAGAATACGAGTAACTCGGGCGATGAGCTTTTCAAACCTCTTCCCCATATCGACTATTTGTCGATTTATACTCTTCGGAACTTTGTTCTAATGTGTCAAGTGACGAGATCTAGGGATTCGGAATCTCAACTTGATAGGTAGAACCTTCACTCTCTGAAACGCGCACTAAAAGTTACTACCCCTTCTTGTCCTTTGAATTCTTGGGTTTTTATGGGCTTCTCAGTCCTGGTTCTTAACGGATTCTTTGCTGAGAAAACTATTTCGTATATAGACAGGAAGTCAAGAAAATAGACAGCAAAATCCAGAACTTCAAATAATTCTAATTAGATCTATACTTCTACGCTTATTGTCTGCCCTTCAGACATCAGTGATCAGTCAAATTTTCGATAATGCTTTAGCCTGCTCTAGGGTTGTCAAGACAAAAACAAGAGGAACGTGCCTTGTGTGCGATTCGATTTCATCCATGGCTTGAAAATTTTCAGAGTAAAGTAGCCATAGTTGTTTTAATTTATCCCATTAACACAATTTCAGACTTTTTCATCTATCTAAGCTGTTCTTAAAAATTATAAAGAAAAAAATAGGCGTCATTGAAGGACTTAATGCTTCAATTTTTTTGCTTCCTAGCTGACATGAAATGAAGAAGTGTGGCAGAAATTATGATCTGACAACGCAAAGTTTTCAAAGTCTTAGACGTCTTTTAAAACGATTAATCATTCTCAGAAACAGAATGGGAAGAAAGGCGATTTATATCCTGTAATATGTAGGTATTGTAGCCGTTTTGTCTCTAATAACTAGTTGTTATGCCAAATTGGATCAAATCACATTTTATGACTTATTTTTTTCTGTTCTAATTAGAACAGTGACAGCATTACCTTATAAGTGTAATTATAAAAAGAATATTTAGCAATACTAAATAGAGTGTATAGAGAAAAGATACTTTCGTTGGTAGATGCCCAGAATGCTTTAATAGTCTATTCGGCAAAGCTTGAGGTCTCAGGCTTTTCAAAGAAATTGATGCGATTTGATTCGTCCATTTTCCGACCTTAACTAGTCATTTTTGATTGAGAATCCAAAACCTATTTTAGTAACTTTGTGGAGAGTCAGCCTTGGATGGTAAGCGCTTCCGGAGACTGTGCTGACTTGTAATATGTGGCTACCAGTCTCATCAGATAAGCAGTGTACACATTTTAGTTTAACTAATCCGTTATCACCCTTCCAGACTTTAAGAACATTCAAAAAGCCCCTATTTTCTTTGTGAATGACATTGGGAAATATTATATCCCTAGCATCTTTAGAACTACTCAAATAGTGCAATTTTGTTTTCTACTGTAGATTATTCAAAGGATAATAATCCTCAATCTAACCTGATAACTTGCTTTACATGCTCCTCTTTGACAAATTCAATCACATAGTTACACACTTGCTCTGTGGTTTCTCCACTTTAAGATGAGAAACATGACCGTGGAAATATCTGGGATCAGCAAAGTGCAAGAACAATTAATAAATGGTATAGGGCTTTATTACAAACACAGAAGAAGATCTCTATGATCATTTCTTTATTTCTATATCCAGGCCTATCAAAGAAATGTAAACCTCGGATACAAATGCTTCGAGTTTCTTCAGCTGTTGAACATCCCAGTTACCTGATCATTCTTGGGAAGTTTTGGAGTTACATTTCCCATCATTACTTCTTACACTTATCTTACTGTTTCTTAATTACCATATCTGCCTTCTTGAACAATATCCACCTTTCTCCAGACACAATAATTGGATTTGGGATGACTCGTTAGTTTAAGAACAAACTGCATATATGCAGCTCCAAAACTTTATCTATGATCTCCAATATCTGACCGTCCTTGCTGATCAATATCTATTCTTCTGATCTTCAACTTTTTCTATATTGTTTACCTATTTCTACCCTATTACATCTATACACTTAAGCTACACTCCTTGCGATAATCGATGAAACACATTCTCTGCCTTTCAGTTTCTCCACTTTTTACTTTGTTAATCCATTCTTTCAGAGAATTTTTTCAAATTCAACAACCTTCTTTTGTTATTTAAAGATACCAGCTTGCAACAAATCTGTTCCGTCCTGCTTCGCTGAAAAGTTGGAGTGTCCTTAAGAAATCTCATAATTTGGGGAGTTTTCTACTTTCCTTTTTCGTTTCTCGTAAAGCTTAAATCCAATTGCTTGATTTCCCAACTGGGGTTTCCGCCATTATGATAGTGTGCCCTGGGACCTTTTCGTTTTTGCGTCATCTACTGTTTGAGTGATCGGTGGGTATTTATTTTCACCATCAAGGATTCCCGTTGACATGGCATTTATCTTTTCCAGGGTTAGATCCAGTCAATGGTCTTATTGGGTTAAAGGTTCAGTTTTGGTTTACTCAGGTACTAACATTTAGGCCTCTATATCGTAGAGTGTCAGCAGAAGCTTTTCCTGTTACTCCTCTCCTTATTTTACCAGATATTGTACCTCTGGCGTTAGCTGTTCTCCGAGCAATTTGCCAGTTTGACTTGACGTTTCTATAAAACATCTAGCAGAGATAGTCTTCAACTGTTTTTTGCACATGATTATTTGGGGTTTTAGCAAATAGTCTAAAGCAAGTCATTGTATTGTGCCCATTATACCATATTTTCCCAGATAACGCACATTTCTTATAGCTTCTTTCCTGGCTTCCATTGCAAATTCTAATGCAATCCCCAAATCGTTTTCTTCACTACCGCGTCTTTTAGCCAGTTGGTCCGGTGAGTAAACTAAGGTGCAGGGGGACAGAGCCCAACAAGGCCCATGTGTCTACCTAATATGCTTGAATTATGATTTCTCCGTTATCTGTCAAGGAATTTGATTAGAGATTGGTGATTCGACTATTGTACACTAGTCATTTCAATGTTTTTCCAAAAAATTAGCCTTTGACCTCATTAAATGTGCCTAACAATCCAACACGTATAACCTTTTTATGTTTACCGACCAGATTTGATCAATGCTTCACTCGGTTTGTATCCCTTTTGAATTCTGAATTATAGTTAGCCATTTACTCGTTCGCGGCTAATATCTCTATTACTCCATTAAGCCTCTGAAAGTGTGCTACTATTCTCTAGCACTATCAGTGTTCTTATTACAGGACCACCGCCATTCTTTTTCTCCATTCTCTAGTGCTATTCCTCAACCATCATTTCGTTGAATATCGCTTGGAAACAGAGTTTTGTTCCAGAGCCTGAACCGGAGTCCATAAATTACACGTGACTAGCGCACCCTCGGTTTAAAAACTCCTCATTCCCCACATTTCGCTAACACACAAAACTCCAGTGAAAAAGCTAGACTCTTTAACTGGCCACATACGGAATTCCATCAACTGTTCAATTCTTGTCCCTACCACTGTTTTCAACGTCTAACATCAGAAATGCTCTTGACTACCAGCTCTCGTTCTGCTCTTCGTTTAACTGCCCAGAACCATGTTCTGCGCAATTTGCGGATTGCTGCAACGCCGTGTTACAGCACCTCGGCTTCAGAAACAAGCGATCTTTCAAAGTTGACAGTACTTGGAGCTGGACAGATGGGTCTGGGAATCGCTCTTGTAGCAGCTAACAAAGCTGGCGCAACTGTCAGACTAGTAGATAGCTCTCAGACATCGATCGATAAGAGCGTTGCATTTTTGGGTAAGCTTAGGCAGATCTAGACTTTAAGTGTAGTGGATGGAAATATCTAACGGTAATCTTCGTATAGACAAATTATTGAAGAAGGACATTGGAAAGGGCCGATTGACAGAGGAATATGCAGCAGACGTGAAAAAGCGTATTATCCCAACTACTTCCATCAACGAGGGTGTTTCGGATGCTGAAATTGTTATTGAGGCTGTTCCAGAGATTCCTAGCTTGAAGGAATCGATTTTCAAGCAACTTGCTGAACTAACCAGTGGTAAGTCCACAATCTTGGCGACTAATACCTCTTCCATCAGTATTACGAAGATTGCCGCTGCTGCAAAAGGTGCAGAGGAAAGAGTCGTTGCAGCCCACTTTATGAATCCTGTTCCTGTTCAAAAAGGTGTTGAGATCATTAGAGGCTTGCAAACTTCTCAAGAAGTTTTGGATCAAACGATTGCTTTTGTGAAGAAAATGGGAAAGATTACTTCTACTTCTCAGGATTCCCCCGGATTTCTGGCCAACCGAGTCCTCATGCCCTACATAAACGAGGCTATCATCTGTTTGGAAACAGGAATTGGACAAAAGGAAGATATTGACAATATAATGAAGAACGGTTGTGCTATGCCTATGGGTCCACTTGCTCTTGCTGACTTTGTTGGGCTGGATACCTGTTTGGCAATCATCAGAGTTTTGCACAATGAAACCGGTGACTCTAAGTACCGTCCTTCCGGCTTATTGGTGAAATATGTCGATGCTGGCTGGCTCGGAGTAAAATCTGGAAGAGGATTCTATGATTACTCCAAGAAATAAAATAGATACCAATATATACTCCAAAAAAAGTAGGTGAAAGAATAAAAATACACGGATAATGGTTTGATTGAGAACACTAACAAAGATTTGTTCCGTTTCCCTAAAACCGAAGAGATTAAAGATAGTCCAAACATTCGCCTACGTATGATACGATCAGCGCATTCACTTGTGTAACTGGATATATTATAGCATGTTAAAAAGACTAACAAATACTTTGTGCAAAACATTTACTCATCATCCTCCTCGTCCTCAAGCGTCTGAGCTGCAATACGGTCCAAATCTCTCTGTCCATTTGAGGTAATTCTTCGTCCACCCTTGGGAGACACTTCAACAACACCGATCTTTTCCAAAGACTGCAAAACTCTTCTGTTGATAGAACCAGAGGCATCGCGGTGGTGGGATGGCTTGCTTCCACGGTTGATGGCACCGCCGTACAATTTGTTCAATTTACCAACGCCAACCTGCTTACGTAGGTAGATATGTCTGGCAACAGAAGCAGCACGTTTATAGAACCAGGTCTCGGATTCCTGGGGTGGGAGCTCGTTGCCTGAGCTGGTCTTGACAAGTTCAACATATCCTGGAACCTCAAGTTTACCTTGACGCTGAAGGAACTGAGAATAAGCGTTAATGAAGTCCTGGGCAGGGACGTCTCTATAAAAATGGTAAGTTAGAAATCATATACCGAGGGGAACGAGAATATGAAATTTGTTAAGCAGACGAGTATGGGCATGCCAGTAAACACATCTCAAGTTCCTATTTGAAATCATCTAGCTTCAACTAGTTGAAAAGTTTCGCAGGAAGCTTTTTGAAAGAAATTTAAAGCACTAAACGATTCGCCCAAGTCGTGCAAATGTGCAGAGTATTGTCGTTTTATCATATTGATTACTTTGATTCAAGGGTATCGAATTATCAACTTGTTCATTTGTTTCTTTCAGTGTGTTGAGCCCATCCCATTCTACTTGCAACAAAATATCTCTAAACAACTCAACTCACCTTACTGAAACACCTGGCATGTTAATTGTTTATTCTTTGAATAGGCTGTTGGAGAAAAGATATCCAAAATAGCAGATGCTTGATGCTCACAGAGAGTTAAGTTGTCTTGGGCTTTTCACGACTGTAAGACCTGTGCATCGTTGTATGGCGTGCTGACATTTACGCCGTCGAGGGGTTTAGGTCATTGACAAACCTTCTTATTTGGGAAAGCAGTCACAAACATTGGATAATGGGGTGTATCCAATTATTACCCGGATATACACTAATTTGAATGACCCACAATATATATCGTAGTTCACATGAGAACGTTCGAGCGACAATGCCCCTACACTATTCAATAGATAATTAAAACACAACCACAATAAAACTCTACTCATTGTTACCCTTATCTGAATCTCCAGACATTTCTACATCTTTTGTACAAGTACAACATCGCCCAACAGTAGCCGCAGCTCGCCTCGACCGACCACCAAATTGCCTTGTTTCATGAGCTGCCTGCTTATCCACCTCCTTCTGAGCTATAAAGTCTTGACCTTCTCCTGCCTAAAGGGCTTCTCCTTGCTGTATGCTCGTCTTTTTAGCCCTTCAGCGATTGCTAAGTCTCTCATTAGCCTCGCACAGTGACTTGTTCTCAGCACGCAGGAGGGCCTCCCAGTGCATAAAAGACTGAGCTCCTTTAGTAAACTTGTCAACATT